>SEYY01008173.1:12500-65000 GCA_009176605.1 Armadillidium nasatum
TATTGCAACAGCTGAGAGCATCACGAGCTCTCATTGCGAGTAAAATTCACTTACTCTGAACTGTGATTGCGTGAAGGACGGCTTAAAACGTACATTGGTAAGATCCGCTCTCAGAAACAAAATGAATTGCAACAGCTGTTGTTAATCTCTTATGTGTCAAAATAACGATTAGACAAGCATGAAAATATATGTGAACAATTTGAAATTTCTTTTTGAGTTTAAAAATGCATTCGAGTTGTTTATTCTAACAAATAGTGAGAATAGATGTCAGGAGTTTAAATGATTTTTCAACTTCTACCATTTTAAGTTTTATAAGAATTAAAAGTTATGAAAGCTTCCAATATAAAGCCTCATTAATTAAGTTCTTAAATATTTTTTGTATTTTGTCTCCTTACCAGCCACAAACAGTTGATCAAGGTTGAAAATCAGCATTTCTTAATTTTTTTCCATTTTAATATAATCTTTGAGAAGTTGCCCTCCATTGTGTATACAGAATTGTCATATATGATGAACTTTAATTTATAGAACAATTATTGGTAATTGTTTTGTTCATGGTAGGAGATAAATAATTTTCAAACTACAAAAGCTATGGATACACAATAAATGAAGATAAATTGAAGAAGCCTATTGAAGCTAGGTAGACCACTTTTGTAACCAAAAAAGGCATAGGTTAAACAGATTTCTGGTCCTTCGAAATATCAAAAGATCAATATAGCAAAATTTCAGTTTATCAATATAGCCTTTATATATATATATATATATATATATATATATATATATATATATATATATATATATATATATATATATATATATATATATATATATATATATATATATATATATATATATATATATATTATAATATATATATATATATATATATATATATATATATATATATATATATATATATATATATATATATATATATATATATATATATATATATATATATATGGTAAATATGCCTGGTTTGTCTCCTACCTGATATTTAGTTATTCAAAATATAAACTGGAAATGTAATATATATATTGAAGAAGAATAAAAATAAGTTAGAAATCAATTTGCTATTTTTTTTATTAAAATGCACTTAAGGTAGTAAAAATAGATTCCAAATATCATAAAGTTTAGTTTTAATTTACAAATTTGATAATATGACGTAAGAAATTAGTCAGAATAAGATACTCAAAAAATATTTTGATACTAAAGGAGGTATATAATTAATTAAACTAGCTCGGTAACCTAACTTTGATTTAAAGATATGTTCATTAACAGGCAGTAAATAGGCCTAACTTAAATAGGAAAAATAAAAAATTAGTTCTAAAATCTTCTTTTTAAGTATTTCAAATATCTCGTAACATCATTATAAAATATTGATAATTTTTGTAATATCATTCTATGCCTATGTAGTACAGAACTCTGTATTATAAAATATAATATATATCATTATAAAATATCGATAATTTTTGTAATATCATTCTATGCCTATGTAGTACAGAACTCTGTAGGACCCCACTCTTCACTGTTTCCCATAATGACATTCCCATTCAGTAGCACACACTGCCTTCTGTTTTTCAACTACTCTTTAATCCAATTGTGTACCACACTATATATACCACATTGTAACAACTTTTGCATCAGCATTACATAAAACCTTTGCTAAAGTCAAAATATATAACATCAATTGGATCACTCTGTCCATACATTCAGTAATATATTTCATAAATTTTAGAAGGTTTGTCTGATATGATCTACCCTTTTAAAACCATGCTAAGAGTTATACAGTATCTTATTATTATCCAAATGTTTCTCTGTATGACTTTTCAGTAACTTTTCCAAAACTTTTACAACTAGAGGTATTAAGCTAACTGGCCTATAGTTTCCTAGATCTTCCTTACTATCGTTCTTATAAATGGGTACCTCATATACCATTTTCCAGTTCTCAGGTACTTCTCCAAAAGTAATAAATAAATCATTTAAAAATCAAATACAATGGCTTTGCAGTACTGCTACTCCTCTCCTTTAGAATTCTACTATATATACACAATCAGGACCCACTGCCTTATTTGGGTCAATATGCTCTACTAAAGGTTTAATTTCATTTAACTCAATTTCAAATGTTGTACACCTATTTAACATGTATACTAGAGCTATTAGTCTCTAAACTAACTGCTATCCAATCTTTCCTCAGTAAACACTGATGCAAAATAAGCATTGAAAATATTAACAAATTCCTTATCCGAAATTACTAAATTCTTATCAATTTTAATTGGCCAAATTTCTTGTCCTTACTTTTAAATGTATAGAAGCTAAAAACTTTTTCAGGTCTTTATTACTATTCCTTGCCAAATTAATTTCTGCCATCCTCTTTGCTTTTCTTATTACTGGTTAAGTTCATTCCAAATTCTCTTGTAATGCTCTAAATCTTCCTCCCTACTACTGCATTTGAATATTTTAAATCATCTACTCTTTTCACTGATTTTCTTCTTTATCTCTCTATTCTACCAACTAGATTTTTCTCTTTACCACCCTAATAGGTTTCTTTAAAACATGCAGATTAAATATTAATCAATATTTACTTGAAGTATTTCCACATGAAAAAACAAATTTGACCATTAAACTCCTTATCCCAGTCATTTTCATTAAGCATTCCTCAAAATTTACTAAAACCATAATTTCTGAAATCTAATATTTTTTCCTTATTGACTTGCAATAGGTATTCATTAAACTCAATAGCATTTATATTTATTAAACTAGTAATCTAATACTTTGCTTAGGTATTTGCTTCTTCTTATTCTAGAAGTAGGAACATAGGAACATAGGAAAATAGAGACAGTTAGAAGCCACAAGGGCCTATCGAGACTGTCCCAGTCCAAACAAATAATAACAATACTAATACATGCACGAAAGACTAGGTCTATCCCATCCCAGTTATCAGTTCATTCATGCATAATCATGCATAGATAAAAGAAAAACTAAGCCCCATTACACATGTAATATTCAATGAACCATCACCCACTACAAAAACTGCCGTTAGGCTTAGTCATAGGTTGATCTGTTGATCCAAAAATTCATATATACCCGCCAATTTGGCTTAGTCAGATTATTCTATATAATACCCAAACCATCCATATATCTATCTAGCCCCTTTTTAAATTTGACAAGAGAATCACAGTCAACAATCTCCTTGTGGCAAGTCATTCCAAAAATTAACAACTCTATTACTGAAACAGTATTTTCTTAGATCGAGATGGCATGGCTTCTTTTTAATTTTCTTATTATGTCCTCTAGTTACTCTTCCATGGTCCACTATGAAGTATTTTTCAATCTCTGTATTACTGTCAGATGCAAATATTTTGTAAACTTGTATCATATCCCCTCTGAGAAATCTCCTTTCAACTGAGAACATTCCTAACTCCTTCAACCTCTCTTCATAGCTCTTATTTTCAAAGCCAGAAATCATCCTTGTTGCTCGACGTTGTACTCTCTCCAGCATATCTATGTCTTTTCTTAAATGAGGAACCCAAACTTGTGCACAATACTCTAATGCTGGCCTGACATAGCTATTATATAGTTTGCTTATAACCTCTTTGCTCTTGTAAACTACATTGCGGTTAATTATACCTAACATCTTATTAGCTTTATTCCTTGCTTCCAAACATTGATCACCCACCTTCAGATTACTGCTAATAATCACACCTAAATCCTTTTCTTGGTCCACAGTCTCAAGCCACTCCCCATTCATTTCATAATTAAATTCTTCATTTGAGTAACCTACATGAAGAACTTTACATTTTTTTACTATTAAAGTTCATTTGCTACCTCTCTGCCCAACCAAGAAGTCTATCTAGATCACCTTGAAGCTTTATGCATCCATCATTATTCCTTACTGAGGTAACCACTTTGGTATCATCTGCAAACTTAGAAACCTTGCATTTAAGACCTTTGTCTAAATCATTTATATATATAAGGAACAAAAGTGGTCCCAGCACAGAACCTTGTGGTACCCCACTCTTCACCGTTTCCCATAATGACTTATTACCATTAAGTAATACACACTGCCTTCTGTTCTTTAACCACTCTTTAATCCAATTGTGTACCATTCCATCTATACCATACTGCGACAACTTTTGCATCAGCCTAACATGGGGTACCTTATCAAAAGCCTTGCTAAAGTCTAAATATATGACATGGATCACCCCTGTCTATACATTCAGTAATATATTCCATAAATTCTAGTAGATTTGTCTGACATGATCTACCCTTTCTAAAGCCATGCTGGGAGTTATATAGTATCTTGTTATCATCTAAGTGCTTCTCTATATGACTTTTCAGTAACTTTTCCAAAATTTTCACAACCAGAGATGTTAAACTAACTGGCCTATAGTTCCCTAAATCTTCTTTACTACCTTTTTTAAATATCGGCACCACATATGCTGCTTTCCAGTCCTCAGGTACCTCTCCAAAAGCAATAGATCGCTTAAAAATCAAATACAGTGCCTTTGCAATACTGCTACTCCCCTCTTTTAGAATTCTACCATACACACCATCCGGACCCGCTGCCTTATTTGGGTCAATATGTTCTAGTAAGGATGCGATTTCATTTAACTCAATTTGAAATGTTGTACACCTATTCATTACATGCATACTAGAACTATTACTCTCTAAACTGCTATCCAACCTTTCCTCAGTAAACACTGATGCAAAATAAGCATTGAAAATATTAACCAATTCCTTATCTGAACTTACTAAATTCCCATCAATTTTAATTGGGCCAATTTTCTTATCCTTGCTTTTAAATTTATAAAAGCTAAAAAACTTTTTCAGGTCTTTATTACTATTTCTTGCCAAATTAATTTCTGCCATTCTCTTTGCTCTTCTTATTGACTGGTTAAGTTCATTCCTAATTCTCTTATAATGTTCCAAATCTTCCCCCCTTCTCCTACCTTTGAACATTTTAAAACATCTACGCTTTTCACTGATTTTCTCTTTTATCTCTCTACTCCACCAATTAGGTTTTCTATTTGCCACCCTAATGGGTTTATCTTTAAAACACACAGACTGTAATGTTAGCCAATATTTGCTTGAAGTATTCCCACATGATGAAACAATTTTGACCATTAAACTCCTTATCCCAGTCAATTTCATTGAGCATTGCTCGGAATTTGCTAAAATCTCCATTTCTAAAATCTAATATCTTTTCCCTATTGACTTGCAATTTGGGCCCAGACCTCACATTCCAGTTAAATCTAATAATATAATGATCACTAGCTCCTAAAGTCTCCCCTACTTCGACATCATTTACCATCATTTCATCATTTGTTAATATTAAATCTAACAATGCTGCATGCCTTGTTGGTTCTTGGACCATCTGACTCAAAAAAGTTGTATAGAATACAATTTACAAATACTGAACTTCTATTAACCATACTACTCAAAGAATTCCACTCAATGTCTGGAAAATTAAAATCACCCATAATGACTATTCCTTTTACATTATTTTCACACGCTACCTTGATTTCCTTCACCATTTCTTCATCTAATACTTGACTCTGATCAGGAGGGTATATATAGGGTATAGTGCAACATGGTTGACTTTTGGATTTAAAATATTAAAAAACAAGAATATAAAAGAATGAGCTAAAAAAAATTGGGGATGTTTTCTTTAGAAAGGACATTCTTAGAAGAGATATTGTTAAAGTTTATAAACTGTTTTCATTAATTGACATGTAGATGTGAGTTTCTTTTATTAGGTCATAATTAGGGACTGACTGGGTCTGGAATTTTGCTGGGGCCAATGTCTCCCAAATTTGGCAGAGGTTGACTAAAATTTGTAAAGAGGTTAAAAGCACTGAAATTTTAGGTTAAGAAAATTAGATATAACTTTGATTGATATTTATTTAATTATAAGGAAGGAATAGAATAGCCAACATTCACTTAAATTTTTTATTATATGCATTTTCTCAATTTTTTTTTTAGAAAATTAAATTTTGTATAATAGTTTTAAAAAAAAGTATGAAAATTTTAGAAAAATTTTTTTGTCTGATTCACAATAGTGATTCAACAGGTTTCCTTAAGTAAGACCCTAAGTTAAAGTTTGAAAAAATGTAAAATATAAAATTATCAATATAACCTGTATTTATATATTTCATTGCTATTTTATTGCTATGTATCAAACTTGTATCATTTAGCTACATTATTTAAAAATTATTATTTTGTTTATATTTTCAGTCAGTATGGCTAAAAGATCAGCTTCAGCAATATGGGAGTATTTTACAATGTTTCAGGATAGGCTCAAAATAGCTGAATGTAGCATCTCCAGTCAGGAAGTTAGAAGAGGACCTTTGGGTGCCGAAAGTAAAAATTTTTCAACCAAATCTTTATGGGGGCATCTAAAATCAAAACACAAAGATGAACATTTACTAGTCGAAGAGGAGAGGTTCAAAAGAAAAAGAAAATTTTGAAAAAGCAAGAAAAAAATCTTTTTCTTATATTTTGTTTTTAATCCACCATTAAGTATAATTTGCCATTTTAACCCCTGCAGGCAAACCCTGGTTTTTCCTGATTTTTAGCCAGGGCCCCAGTCAGTCCATAATCACAATAGGCTGACCAGAGGTCTTAACAGAAAGATAATATATATATATATATATATATATATATTATATATATATATATATATATATATATATATATATATATATATATATATATATATATATATATATATATATATATATATTATATATTATATATATATATATATGCCATATAAAAATAATTAAAATCTTTAAAAAAAAAAAAAAAAAAAAATTATAACAATTATTGTGGTTAATTTTTGGAATGGTCTACCAGAGAATGTGATTGATAGCCGCTTTCATCTTTCATCTTTTTAGAAAAACCTGCAGCAGTATATGGTTGAAAAAAATGTAGCGTAATTGATTCAGGTTTAAATTTATAATTGAAGTTTGGATACAAGATGTATTTTATTACTATTCAACCATATTAGGTATAGTACCAGGGTTCATTTTGAATACCTTGTACTTTATGGTTAGTACTTTTAACTAGGTTCTTTTAGGTAAATATTTGATTTTCATGTTCAGCTAGGTTGACATATTTTGTTAAAATTTAGTTTAATAAATCAATAAATTGCAAGATATTTATATAGACTGGCAATTTACATCTTGATGATAATTTAAAATGTATTTTTTGTTATTGTTTTTTTGGTTTCACTAATCAAAGGGGAGGAAGTTTCTTCCAAGGATCAACTTGAGGGATCAAAACTGAATCTTTAAATATGTCACTCTACCAAAATGCTTCAACA
Source organism: Armadillidium nasatum (assembly GCA_009176605.1). NCBI lineage: Eukaryota > Metazoa > Arthropoda > Malacostraca > Isopoda > Armadillidiidae > Armadillidium > Armadillidium nasatum. The sequence continues at coordinate 19,825 of SEYY01008173.1, forward strand.
CACAGCAGCATATGGGCTATTCATAGCAAATAGTAACATTAATTCTTTTGGTTTGGGACAGTCTTCATTGCCCATGGTGTAGCTTCCTACAAAGTCACTACCTATCTGTATTTTCTTGGGTCATTACTTTCTGTATTATGTTTAAAATCTTTAGTCATAACTCGTACCATAATATTCCTGTTTTTTATTAATTAATGCATCTTATCATTTAATTATGTATTATTCCTATGCAAATGACTTAACACCTTGTTCTTTTACTCATTTCATATCTGCTCTTTCTTTCGCATCAAGAATTGCCTCTCTAGATTTTATTCTTACTGATCTGAATAGGATTTTTCCAAGATTGTTGCCTCTAGTCTTGTAGAACCCTGTTGAAAGTATCTGATTAAAACATTTTAAAACTTCAGTATTATTAAAATTATAAAGATATTTCTTTTTTCAAAATATTCACTGATTTTGTATATCAGGATTTACATAAATCAACACAATTGTTGTGCTCTTTGGAGGACCAGCAATGTTCATTTGAAAGCTAGGATAAATATTTTCTTCTGTTTAAATTCAAAAATAAGAAATGGATAAAATTCCATTAATCACCAGATCATTATTCTCAGAAGAGATAAAGGATCAAGAGAAGAAGTGGAAGAATACATTAAATGCTTTTCAAAATATCAGGAATCTTTCCAGATATCTACAAGTTATTTTTTGATCATGGAGAAGTGTAGGGACACTACTTACAGGGAAAGCCTCTATTAAGGAAAGAATATAAAATAAATTTTTGTCTTTTAAAAAGGATCTTATCAATAATACACCATGTAATTTTCATTCTAAATGAATGCTATTTGAATATGCATCCTGAAATAAGGCAGGTTTTTAAAAAAAAATAGTTTAAAGTACCATAATATATATATATATATATATATATATATATATATATATATATATATATATATATATATATATATATATATATAGCCCAATTTTTCCAGCAAAATTTGAATATCACTTTTAATTTGGTCAATACATAATAATGGGAAATGCTGACACAAAATTACAATTTAGAAAAGCAGTTGTGCAACTTATATCTAAAACGCAGGTAAAGAAATATTTCCTATTATATCTTTTATAGTTTTATTCAAATACGCAAAAAAAAAAATTTTTATTTACATTTTCCGTATGATTCTTTTTTACATCTTAGTTTGTGGAGTACCTTTTTAAGGCTTAAATTTTCAAAATGCTCAATTTTTAATAATATATTATTGATATAGCCAATTGATGCATCGGATGACTCATTCTGGGAACAGTTCTGGGGAGACCATGATACAAGTATTCAGGATGTTTTTACACTAATTCCTGCATCAGAAATAAGAGCTCTCAGAGAAGAAGCACCATCAAATTTAGCTACTTTATGTTATAAGGCTGTTGAAAAACTTGTACGCTCAGCAGATACAGGTTGTTCCACTCATCAGGAGCAAAGTCAAGGTAACACCGTCAGCTTTCTTCTCAGTTCTTTGTCATATATATATATATATATATATATATATATATATATATATATATATATATATATATATATATATATATATATATATATATATATATATATATATATATATATATATATATATATATATATATATATATATATATATATATATATATATATATATATATATATATATATATATATATATATATATATATATATATATATATATATATATATATATATATATATATATATATATATATATATATATATATATATATATATATATATATATATATATATATATATATATATATATATATATATATATATATATATATATATATATATATATATATATATATATATATATATATATATATATATATATATATATATATATATATATATATATATATATATATATATATATATATATATTATTTATTTTTTATTTTTTTATTTTTTTTATTTTTTTTTTTTTTTTTTGAGATCTGAATTCAAGTTATAATAAGCTATTATTCATACATAAATATATATATAGTCATTTAATGTAACAGTTTGTTAATCCTCACTAGGGCTTTTTAAATGTCCAAGCAGTATCTCTATATTTAAAATAAAAAAATTCCTTTCCCTCTTTCTCTCTCCCTCTTATTTCTTTCTATTTTAGGTTGGTCATTAATATGACCTTCAGTTAAACATTTAACCCATTTATATAATCTAGTTAAAATTATTTTAAATCGTAACCATATCAAAAAAAAAAAAAAAGTTATCCATTTTTTTTTTCTCAAATAAGTTTTAATAAACAACTAGTAGCAAAAGTTATTATTCAGAAATTTGTACCTATAAGTTTAAGATTACTTAAAACTTTAATTTTTTCAGTACTGAATTGTGTACGAATCTTAACACGAATCATTCCATACATTTTTGAGGATGGTGACTGGAGAGGATTTTTTTGGTCAAATCTTCCTTCCAAAGAAGATGAAGAATGTATCCCTCTTGCTCATAGTTTAATATATGCATTGTGTGTAAGTTGATTCCTCATGTTCATAGGTAAAGAAATAACACACCCTCAAATTGTTCATAGTTAAACAAGACTCTACTTTTAATATATATATATATATATATATATATATATATATATATATATATATATATATATATATATATATATATATATATATATATATATATATATATATATATATATATATATATATATATATATATATATATATATATATATATATATATATCAGGTCCTGTAATAGCATATTCATTATTTGCAAGAGAATTAACAAAATTTTCAAGAATTTCCAGTTGGATTGAATTAGGAAAAAAAGTTTTAATTGTAATTTTATAGATGTTAACAAATAATTCTTTTAAATATATAAGAAGTTAAGAAAAGTATAGACAAAAAAGTTTATTAAGACTCCCAGTTAAATTAAACTAAAATAGATAATTTCCTTATATCTAAATACACATGTAACATGAAAACTATACAACTCAGAGCACAGTTATATGGACCAAATATGCAATGGCAACAACCACACTCAAAGGCTTGTTAATTACTATTATTCACAAAGTAAAAGCTAATATATATTCCAACCAGAAATTCTAAAACTAAAGCTACGGTATATTATGTTAATAGGTATTTGTTTAAACTATAGTCATATTTATCACATGCAGGTTAACTTTAACTAACAACTTTCAGCTGCAACCCATTTGATTACAGCTCAGAATCACTCATAATTGCAGAGATGTTTTTGCATGAAGAAGTGATTAGAGAGCATATGAAATATGTATGTTGGAAAGAAACTCACCTTGTATATGTTGGCTATTTTTATAGTGATATTTGAGCATTGAGTTTAGCGTAATAATAGGTATTTGCTGTAAATTGTAGAAAATGTACAAAGCTGCAATTTTTCATGTCCATCGTGGTTGCTGAGTTTGGGGATTAAACCCCAAGCATATAACGCGCGAGTATAATGCGTTATTACTGAGAATATATATATATATATATATATATATATATATATATATAATATATATATATATATATATATATATATATAATATATATATATATATATATATATATATATATATATATATATATATATATATATATATATATATATATATATATATATATATATATTATATATATATATATATATATATATATATATATATATATATATATATATATATATATATATATATATATATATATATATATATATATATATATATATATATATATATATATATATATATATATATATATATATATATATATATATATATATATATATATATATATATATATATATCAACCGATCTCGAAGAAGGGTTTTCGCTCTGACCCCACTAACTATCGCCCTATAGGTCTCACTTGTGTTCTTTCTAAAAATTTTGAAACTCTCCTTAACTCTCATTTCCTGAATCATCTGTAGTCTCACTTCCCTTCCTTCAGATCATCAGTATGGCTTTCGACGTTCTAAGTCTGCTTGTGACATACTCTCATATCTTACTGATTTATGGTCTTCTGCCCTTAGGGATTATGGGGAGTCTCGTTTGATGGCGCTTGACATTTTCAAGGGTATAGACCGAGTATAGCATGTGTCACTACTACCCAACTCCCTTCCTTTGGATTTCCTCTTTCTCCTTTGCTTACTTATTTCTAGTTTTCTCTCAGATCGTTCCATATCGGCACTAGTCGATGGAGAGACCTCTTCCTCCTTTTTTGTTAATTGTGGTATTCCTCAGGGTTCTGTTCTTTCTCCAACTTTATTCTTACTTTTCATCAACGATCTTCTCACCTCCACTTCTAAATCTGTTCATCCTTATGCCGATGACTCAACTCTCCATTCTTCCACTCATTTCAAATCTGCATCCTCTTTTGTTTCTCGTCTCCAGCTTTCTGACTCTATTCTTGCCTATCTGAATAGGATTTCCAAGTGGTGTCACTTCAACTTTGTGAAATTCAACTTCCTCACATCTCCCTTTCAAAAACACCTCCCAACCTTCCTATCTCCTTCGACGGCTCTCCCGTTTCACCTGTGAAAAACATAAGCATTCTTGGACTGAATGTAAACTATAAGCTATCTTGAAAACCTCAAACCGCAATGGTTGCTAAGGTGGCTTCAATTAAGCTGGATAAACTGTTCAGATTGCACGAATTTTTTTTTCTTCCGACGTTGCTCCAATTACATAAGAGTTTTATCCGCTCTTGTATGGAGTACTGTTCTCACTTATTTGGTCTCTCCGGTTCCTACCTTCTTTAGGATAGGATTGAGTCTAAGGCTAAAAGATTAGTACACTGTCCCCTACTTTCAAACTCACTTGACCCTCTTGTCTCTGCAACGTAGTACTATCTCATATATATATATATATATATATATATATATATATATATATATATATATATATATATATATATATATATATATATTATATATATATATATATATATATATATATATATATATATATATAATATATACAACGGCAGGTGTGCTCGAGAGAATTGACCTCTAGCATTCCACTACCATTGCGGCGCCCTCATAGCACAAAGGGTGTTAAACTTTCGCATGAATTTTTGGTAAATATTGTAAACCCCAGACTTGCTCATTGTGGTGCCGCCTTCTTTCCAGCTTCGTCTATTTTGTGAAATTCTCTGCAATTTTATGTTTTTTTTTTTGCTTCATTTAATCTGCCTCTTTAAAGCCTCCGTCTGTGCTCACCTGAGAGATTTACGTTAGGTTCGGACTTGGGTGTGTTTTCTTTTATATTATTTCTGCCTCCTCCTAGAAAAGGGCATCCCGAAAACGGTGGTAAACTATATATATATATAATATATATATATATATATATATATATAATATATATATATATATATTATATATTATATATATATATATATATATATATATATATATATATATATATATATTATATATATATATATTCAGGATCTTTTATTTTGTCCTGACTTTACAGTATCTCCAAATAGAAAATCAGGCCCTGTAAGTAAATTATTGTTATTTACTATTATTATTATTATTATTAGTAGTAGTAGTAGTAGTAGTAGTGTAATATAATCTGAATAATAGGTATTTGCAAATTATTTTAATTAAAGAGGTGGTGGCCAAGCTCTTTCATGGATCTATCAACAAAATAGCATGCAACTCTCATCTCCATTCATTTTTACTTTTCCTACAGAACAGTTTTAACTCTGCCATGGTTACAAGTATCTTCAGTGAATGTAAATCTGTATAGATGCTGCTACTTTATTTGTCCGAACCTTCTCATACGCACATCTATCATATGAAAAACTAATTTTTTCCTCTTACTTAAAAGAAAAAACACCAAGATGGAATACACTATTTTATGATCAAATAAGACGTGCCTTTTTCAGTGATGTTAAGGAAAATCTAATTGGAAGTGTCCCTTTTTAGAGATAGAAAGAGGCTTTTGAAAATTGTTCAAAAATGCTGTGTCCTTCATGTAGGGCAAATATGTACATCCTGTAAAAATTTAAGAGTGTCTAGCAGAAACCTTAGAGCCACTTGACATGGAATGATATATATATATATATATATATATATATATATATATATATATATATATATATATATATATATATATATATATATATATATATATATATATATATATATATATATATATATATATTATATATATATATAACCTATTCTTTTTAAAGGATAAACACGAAGATCTTCAAACTATAGACAGTTGTGAATACATTTGGGAAGCTGGTGTTGGTTTTGCTCATTCACCTCCTCACATTCCTGCCCATGAAAGCAATCGTACAGAAATCTTAAAACTGATCCTCACTTGTTTCAGTCAAACTATTTATCAGCCATCAAGTGGTAAGTGATTGGAAAAAAATTGTAATATAAGCTGTCAAAATTATCATTATTATTATGTATCAATTTCATGTTGGAAAGTATCAACTCATCATATAGTTATTCTTAAATTCTGGTAAGGAAGAATATGATATAGCAATCATATATACCGTACATTAGTTAAGACTTCATACCGAACTAATAGTAATTTTCATTCTATAATTTCCTTCAGTATTTCTTTATCATAGGTTTTATTAGAAAAAAGAAAAAGTAACTTCAAGCAAAAAATATATATATAATAAATATATAGGCCTATATAAATATAAGTTATATATAATTTTATGACTAATGTTTGATTCTTTGGGAAATTATCATTATTATTTTTTCTTTTTAAGATAGTTGGACATTGGCAAATCGTTGGATATCAGTTTTCACTTCTGCTGATAATAGACACGCCCTTCCACTTTTTACATCCTTACTTAATGTTGTCTGTGGCTTACAATCCCACAGGATATGGAGTTCCTTACAATCATCTCTTGTTCTCAGACACTCAAGAACCACTGGTTGAGGTGGCTTTGCAGATTTTGATTACATCTTTAGATAGTGATGGAGGCACTTACTGTAGAAAATGATGAAGTATGTTAAAGTGTACTTATATTAAATAATTCAAATTTATGTATTAATCAGGTATATATCGTAATAATTTTTTATGGAACCTTTTATTACTTTAAAGCATATTTTTAAATTTTTAAATTCAGTTGCTTTTAGATTTTAATTTCTTATGAAACCTTAATTAAATTTTTTAAATTCTTTTGTTTTTGAGCATTATGTAAGATTTTGCTGTACATAAACCTAAGATTTTATTCTTAAAAATAGTCATCACTTCCGGACAATCTCTTCATCAATTACCTGAGTCGAATTCATAGAGAAGAGGATTTTGCTTTCGTTCTCAAGGGTTTTACGAAACTCCTCACCAACCCTCTTCAGCAAACATACCTTCCTCATTCTGCAAAGAAAGTTAATTTTCACCAAGAACTGTTTGTATTTTTATGGAAATTTTGTGATTACAATAAGGTATGATAAGGTTTATTCTTTTTTGATTTACGTATTCATGATATAAGATTTAATTAATATGTGATTTGGTTGTAAAGGACCATCATATATATATATATATATATATATATATATATATATATATATATATATATATATATATATATATATATATATATATATATATATATATATATATATATATATATATATATATATATATTATAGTAGAAGTTCTTGTTTTACGTTTGAAGAGTAGTGAGGTCTTAGACATCCTTGTTCCAATATTGTATCATTTAAATGATGCTAGAGCTGACCAGTGTAAGTACGAGTGATTTTTGAGGTGTGCAAATCTTCTTTTTCTTCGAAAATTTTAGAAAAAATAAACAAACTAAACTTTTGCCTTGCAAAAAATCAAAGGGATAAGAGTATTAAATGAAACAAAAAAGAGTTAAACTTAATGCTGTAGACCTACAATGCTAGGAAAAGAAATCATTTTCGATTATATATATATATATATATATATATATATATATATATATATATATATATATATATATATATATATATATATATATATATATATATATATATATATATATATATATATATATATATATATATATATATATATTGCAGCCAGAGTTGGTTTAATGCATATTGGTGTTTTTATTCTCTTACTTTTGAGTGGTGAGAGAAACTTTGGTGTCCGTCTCAACAAGCCGTACACTGCTTCAGTTCCAATGGATATTCCAGTGTTTACAGGTGAGTTAAATTATATATATATATATATATATATATATATATATATATATATATATATATATATATATATATATATATATATATATATATATATATATATATATATATATATATATATATATATATACCTCTAGCTTTTTTTCTACTATTCATTAATGACCTCTCTGTTACTTCATCGTCCATCCACTCCTTTACCGACGACTCTACCTTGCATTGCTTCATTCATTTTGGAAAGCGTCACACCCAACAGCTATTACTTGACTAGGATGGTGACCTTGGAGCAAATAACTCTTGATCTTTCTCGTATTTCTGATTGGAGTAGAAAAAAAATGATTGTTTTCAATTTCTCAAAAACTCTCCTTCTCCATCTGTCTACTCAGCATAATCTTCCACAAACTATGATATCTTCGAAAACAATTCAAACCTTTGTTTGTCCTTAATATTCTTGGTGTTTTTCTTGTGATCTTTCTTGGAAGAATTACATTACTTCTCTTTCTAAATAAGCTTCTAAAGAGATTTTGTTTTCTGAGGTGCCTTTAAAATTTCTTCATGCCACCTTAATTGATTGTTCTTTATAGTAATATTATTCGCTCCTGAATGGAGTACACCTTTCATCTGGTGCGGCTCCGTTCAGAGAACTCACCTTGAAAAGGTGGAGTCTGGGGGTTTTAATCTTATCAAATGTTTCGCTCTCACTAACCCTTTAGTCGTTTTTTTTTCTTTGTTAGTCAAATTGATACTTCACTCTCTCGATACTCTCGCTATTTCAATGGACATTGCTCTTCTAAACTGAAGTCCCATTTCTTCTCCATTAATAAGAGGTCGTACGATACGCCTTTCTACACACAGAATCATCCTTTACTCTGATCAACTCTGACTCGAAACCTAACTACTTTGCTTAGTCTTGCTTGTACTTTACTGTTAAAGTCGAACATACTCCAATACTCCATACATACTCTACCAAATTTATTTTAATTGTATCGGGACATGTTGGCCTTTAATTTACCATTCCATTGATTTTCTAACATTTTTGAAAATTGGTAGGCATCTTTCTTTTGCCCATCAAAGAGGAAAATTATATATATATATATATATATATATATATATATATATATATATATATATATATATATATATATATATATATATATATATATATATATATTATATATTTATATATATATATATATATTTATATTTATATTTATTTTATATTTTTACATAAGCCATGGAAATATTATTTTTTCATTTCAGTTTTTTTCTTAATTCATTTGTTATTAATATTTTTTTTTAATATGAGAAGATTGAGAACTGAACCAAAATGTTATTATTATTTGTTCTATTTAACTTGCATTTTTCCATGATATTTATTAATTAAAGTTATATATAGGTATATTTATAATATATATATATATATATATATATATATATATATATATATATATATATATATATATATATATATATATATATATATATATATATATATATATATATATATATATATATATATATAATTTAGGTAAATTTTGTAATGGTAGACTTATTATGTTACCTTTTTTTACCAGGAACTCATTCTGATCTCTTGGTTATTGTATTCCACAAAATTATTACCACAGGTCATCAGAGACTTCAACCGCTTTTTGATTGCCTTCTAACTATCTTAGTCAATGGTAAGTATTAATGTTTTTCCAGAGATTAATTCAATTTTATTTTAATCACTTCAAACTAAGAAATCATAGCTATTTATATAATTGCTCTCATACTTTTTGTGATCGTTATTTATATTTAGAAATAGCTAAAAAGTTTCGAAAATATTTTTGTTTCAAATATATCAGTATGTTAAGACATGGAGCAAAAGCATTAATTTTCTTTGTTCATGTTCATAATATGTATAGATATCCAATGAAGAAAGTTAAATGCACGATAAAATTAATTCAATTTGCAATATTCTCTCAAAAGTTTACATTGCATTTATTCAACAGATTATTAGGAGTTGCTAGGTTGCTTTTTTTTTTTTTATTTCTTTTCATTGAACCCTCTAAACTTCAATCAAAATTTTAATTAAAACTTTAAAAATTGTTTATTTTGTAACAGTGAACCTGATTAAGTGATTGAGTTTTGTTTCTCAGTTTTATGTTAGGTAGCTTAACCCTTTTCTTACTCATTCTTTGGAAAAATAATTTCGAGTTTATTTTCTACTCCCCTTTTTTGGTTCTTTCTTTTTAGTTCCTTCTGAACGAATCTTGCTGTAGATATTTTCTTTTCTCTTCTTTAATTCATCACATATTAATTAATTATTTTACTTTTTAAAATTGTAATAATCACTACGTCAATTGTATCTTTTTTATATAATTATTTTAATAAACCCTTTCAGCAGGTTTAATTAAGGAATCTGATAAATGAGATAAAATGTACGCGTACAAAGTACCCAATTTAATTGATAAGGTTAAAAGTCTTTCAAAAAGGACTTTGTGAATGTCATTACCCCAGATATATGATGCATGCCCTATATAGAATTACAAACTTAGATTTTCCTTAAGCAAAGCAAACACCTGGGTGGTATGAAGAAATTCTGAAGTATGTTTGGCGAGTGAAACAATGTGATACTTCTAAAAATGATGACAAGAAAAGAAAATACCAAGAATGTTAATGGCAAAGTAGTGCTTGAGTTGTACGTTTTCAAGGATGTTATAGGTGTGTGGGGTGGAAAGTTGTCTACTAGATAGATGATGAAAGTTTTTGAAGCGTCATAAGTTACCACGTTGTCTCTTCTCCAGTTAGAATACTAAAGTGATCAGTGGTCGGTTATTCCAAGGCAGTCCTAAATCCTAAAATCTGCTATTTGAAATTGAGAAGAACGCTTTCCAAAGTGAAAGAAGTAATTTTGGTATTGTCAACCATAAGACTGGATAGGTGGTGAAGTTTATAGGTCATAAACTTAAAGTTGGAAAAAAAAAAAAGAGTTGGAGATAGATTAGAACCCTGAAGAACACTATTAATAAATTTGAAGAATAAACCGTGGCTGTCCACATCAGCTGCTATAGAAGAACTAGAAAAGAATCAGGAAAAAAAATGAAAGAGAAAAGTTTAGAAAAAGTTTTGTCTCAGACTTAAATAAAACCTTTCAATATGTCCAGCACTACAACAAAAAATTCAACAAAACAGTCCAACAGATAAACATAGATCAGAAAGAATGGAAAGAAAATAACCATTGAAGCTTTCCTTATAAAAGTCTTTTTGAAAATCAAAATAAGATTAAAAGACTTAAGAGGTCTCCAAATTAAAAAAAAAAATAATTTTTACAAAATGGAGAACAAAGAGAGATGTTCTTAATTGCGGAGGGACGTCGGTTTGAACTTTGAACCGCAGATATTACATGCAAAGTAATTTTGTTTTCCATTTTCAGAGTTTTTAATTATTTACATCTATTATATATATTGTAAGAATCTTAGCAAAATTAATTACAATGATCGTTGGAAGAACATTTAAAAGGTGATATTGTTTTTATGCTAGATTTGAAGGTAACTTTTTGGGGGTCACTGGGATGGTCTAGTCACTCTAGTGGATAAAGCGATGAATTCTGATATTTCGTGCGAAGTAACTGGGTTCAAATCCCAGAGAGGAACATGCTTTCTTTTTCTTCATTTTTCATAATCTTTTCAATTATATATATATATATATATATATATATATATATATATATATATATATATATATATATATATATATATATATATATATATATATATATATATATATATATATATATATATATATATATATATATATATATATATTATAGTATATTAAAGTATGTAACAGTATTTTCATAATAGCTGAGGTATTTATTTATTTTTTTTATTTTAATTAATTATTTTACTTTAAAGTGTAATTTTATGATTTATTATTATTATTATTATTATTATTATTAATTTTTTTTATTTTTGCATATAGTGTCGCCTTACATCAAGACCATGTCAATGGTTACAGCTACAAAACTTTTACATCTTCTTGAAGCCTTTTCCACGCCTTGGTTTTTGTTTTCTGCACCTCATCATCATCATCTTGTATTCTTTCTCTTAGAGACCTTTAACAATATTATACAGTACCAGTTTGATGGTAAGTGGTTGCAGTTTTTGTTATGTGATAATTTAAATACCATCTTGCCTTCCAAAATTTGTCTCTGAATTTTTATTACATTTTGTTTATGTATTTAGTCATTTATGTTTACATGTATTTTATTTACTTGGATATTTTCCATTTTATTTAGCCATCTCATTTTTAATCTTACCTACTTGTTATTCTCCTGTTGGGAGACATCCTTTGTACTTGATATCTTTAAAATTCCAAATTAATGGAGGTGTATTGTTGAGTTTCTTTTCATTAACTTTAGTATTTAGTATTTCTATTATTTCACTCTTGAGATGACTTACAACTACCTGACTTTTTTTTTTCTTGATAACTATAACGTCACTTACAGTCCAGAGGAAAAGTTTCTATTTTGATGTCAGTGATGCTTTCTTATTTCTAATTTAAATATGAATGAACTTGATTGGATATTTTTTGGTGAAAAAAAAAATTCCTTGGTTCTATTATTATTATTATTATTATTATTATTATTATTATTATTATTATTATTATTATTATTATTATTATTATTATTATTATTATTAATTTCTTGTACATCCTGCCTCTTCTAATAACAAAGGTAAAATTGTCCATAACCTCTTGATGAAAGATGTTTTACATTTAGTAATTTTTAGTTGAATAGAATAATTGCTTCATTATGAAGACTAAAATAAGAACGTTTAAAAATGTTTAGTTGAGAAACCGAGTGTCTTTAAACTCTAAATTACTTCTAATCTGTTTAAGTTATATTAATCATTTTTAATATTCAATAACTAGCCTTTTTTTTTATAAAATAAAATGTTTTTCTTCAGGAGGAAACGAATACAGCAGTACTATCAATCTTTCGTTTCATTATCAACATTTTATATTTACCAAAATTTTAATTTATTTTTTTTTCTTTTCTTTCTCTCTCTAGGAAACTGTAATTTAATTTATACAATTATACGGAAACGTCAAGTGTTCCATTCGATGGCGAACTTGCCAACGGACATGGGGACTATTAACAAATCTCTTAATCGAAGGGGTAAGACCAAAGATCTCATTAAGCAAACAACTCAAGAGACCAGGAATCAAAATCAAAAAATGATGGAAGGGAGCCGCCCAGCAATGCCTGCTCAGCCAGGCACCAAAACAGCAACTCTTCTTGAAATGCCAAGTAAGTTAACGTAATTAATTATAAAATAGAATATTTAAAAAAATCATTTTTATAGTATATATATATATATATATATATATATATATATATATATATATATATATATATATATATATATATATATATATATATATATATATATATATATATATATATATATATATATATATATACATATACATAGACGAAAACCTCACCACAAACGAAATTACAAACATATCCTCCCTCAAATCAGCAATTAATCATCTCACCCACACAATCCAGAAAGCGGCCAACATCTTCATCCCTAAAGGCCACATTAAAAAATACGTACCAAACCTCTCCCCCGAAATCACTTCTCTCATAAAACAAAGGAACGCACTAAAACGCCAAAACAACCCCACACAACTCACCAAAACACAATTAGAAACCCTAAACAATCAAATATCAACCCTAATAAAAACTCACACAACTAACAACTACCAAAACTTCCTCATCAAAAACTTGGACAACACAAACAGCAAAAGAGTCTGGAAAACAATCCACACAATTCACAACGCAAAAAACAACCCTCTTCACACTCACGAAACTCCAACTAATCCCACTACACAAACCCCTTTAACTCCCAAACAACACATCAACCTACTAGCCACACACTTCGCCAAACAAAGTAGCTTACCTACCCACCCACAAAACAGGAAAATAATCAAAAAACTGAAAAAGCTACGCAACAACCAAAACAACTTAAACGCCATCACACCCACAAACACACAAAACACCATTAAAACTATCAAAAACTCTCCAGCAACAGGACCAGACAACATATCAAATATTCACCTAAAACACCTATCCATCCACACAATCACATACATAACCTCCATCTTCAACAAATCCATCCAACTCAACTATATCCCACCCCAATGGAAAAAAGCATTAATCATCCCTAAACTAAAACCTGGCAAAGACCCTTCAAACCCCTCCTCCTACCGCCCAATCTCCCTTATTATCCACCATCTCAAAACTTCTTGAAAAACTAATCCTAAATTCTATCCTCCAATTCATCCCACAACAAAACTTCCAACACGGGTTCAAACCTAACCACTCCACCACCACTGCACTTACCAACATCATCCAACCTATATTAAACGGACTAAACCATAAGCCATATCACAAAACTATATTAATAGCAATTGACATAAACAAAGCCTTCGATACTGTCCCAAGACATAATCTTATCCATAAAATCCTCCAATCCAACATCCCAACAAATACTAAGAAATGGCTATCCAACTTCCTATCAGGAAGAACCGCCCAAATACAACAAAACGGCCATAAATCACGTACCATCAACATAAAGAACGGAGTTCCCCAAGGAGCCATACTCTCCCCCACTCTATTCAACCTTTACACAGCAGACCTCCCACAACCCCAAACAACTTTCACCCGCATCACCTCATACGCCGACGACATAACTATAGCCACCACTCACGAAGACCTCACCACCGCAACATCACTCACTCAAGACTACCTAACTCAACTCCAAACTTGGCTAGTCGAAAACAGGATGACAGCATCCCCAAACAAATCCTCCATAACCCTCATAACAACAGACAAACACATATCCAACACCCACCCACAAGTCCTACTAAACAACACCCCCATACCCTTCAACAAAACCCCAAAGATCCTCGGCCTAACATTTGACACTCGCCTCACTTTCTCCAAGCACATTCAAAATACCACCTCAGCCGCAAACAGAAAACTCAACATCCTCAAAACAGTGGCCAACACAGACATACACAACAACATACAAACCTCAATTGCAATCTACAAACAATTTATACGCCCCACCATTAACTACGCTTCCCCTGTCTGGCACCCTCTGCTCTCCAACCAAAACTTAACAACACTCCAAATAATGCAAAATAAAGCCCTTCGCACCATCACCGGCTGCACACGCACAACCCCTCAACAACACCTACACAACGAAACCAAAATACTACCCATAAGGAATCACCTCGAAATGATAGGCACCCAATTTTACGCAAAAACACGCCTACCCACACACCCATGTCACAATACTCTCCTCCAACCTACCCCACAAAGACTAACACAGCCTCCATCGTCCACCGGCACCTTTTACAAACAGATCCTAAATCACATCCCTCCTCCCCCCCCCAATACCACAACAACCAAACATATACACACTCAACTAACACATTCATACATGATCAACAGACCTCCAAACAACATCCTAAACAGACCCCCCCCCGAAATAAACCCCGATTTCAACAACCTCCCAAGACACTTACAAACCTCACTTGCAAGATTGAGATGCGGTCACCACCCAAACCTACAACATTACAAACACGAATTCAAAATAAACCAGGCAGCATCTCCCACCTGTACTAGTTGCGGAATGGCCCCGGAGACCGTGGAACACTTTCTATTACGCTGTCCTTCCAACTCTCGCCCCAAAATCTTCTGGGGCATCACTTCTTTGAAGGATCTCTGGACGAGACCGACTGCGGCAGGAAGCTTCATTAGCGAAGTGTGGCCGCCTCAACATGGGGTGGTCAGGGGGTGAGAAGGTAAAAAAAAAAAAAAAAATATATATATATATATATATATATATATATATATATATATATATATATATATATATATATATATATATATATATATATATATATATATATATATATATATATATATATATATATGTCGTATCTGGTAGATAAACATTAAAGGTCTTCTAAATTAAACTAGAGATTGGTAAAATCCTAAAAGTGGGTTCAAATTAAAGGTAGACATGCCCCTATACACAGTGTTAGAAAGTGTGCATGTCAGTGGAAATTGGAAAAATTAGATGAAGGTGGTGTGTTCCATATGTTACGAGTAGAGTACATGTAAGACTGAGTATATAGAGTAAGTCTGGGGTTAGAGAGTTGGATGGAGGAAGGATGAGACTGTTTAGAATAGTGGATCGCACGAGCTCTCAAGAGGAGATGGTTTACGACTGGGGAGTTCAGTGGAACAGTGTCTATTGTATTAGCTATTGTATAAAAGAGTGGTATAGCAGTACTACTGTTAGAGGAAGATTGCAGAGAGAGAATAGAAGAGTTGACAAGACAAAGAGCATTAGTCTGCACCTTATCAAGGAGGCCTGTATGATTGGAACCAACCAAGATATGTGATATATACTTCATACAAGGGCGAACAATGCCCAATACAGAACCAGCAACTTAGGTGATGAGACATTCCTGAGGCGCCTCAGAACAACTTACCTCGTAGAAGTTTGCTTAAAGAGAAATCATGTGATCCTTCCAAGAAAGATCACTAGAAGAAGTAACGCATGGAAAATTAAAAACAGAAGGTATGAGTTGTGTGTTTTAAAAGATGATGTTAGCTGTATGGGAGGTTATGTCGAGTAGATAGATGAAGGTTTTGAGGCATTGAAAATAACCATGTTCATTTTGCCTCAGCTAAATATAAGACAAAAATCAGAGGTCAGTTGCTCAAAGGCCACCCTCCCAGCATTAACTATTTGCTTTTGAGTGAATCGTCTTTCAAATTGAAAGGAATAATGAAGGGTGAAATTGTGGCAAAAGAGTGAGTAGGAGGCTGAATGACAGATAGGGTATCATTGTTGAATTGTAGAAAGAATTGGTGGTAGAACAGAACCATAGGAACATCACTGTTGATAGATTTAATGGATGAACAGTGGCCGTCTACAACATCAGGTATAGGACAATAGGAAAGGAAATCTTAGAGAAGGATAGATACAGAAAGTGTGAAGTCTAAAAATTAAATCTTTGTGCTAGACTCTATGGAAAACGTTTGAAAATGTCTAGCTTGACAGCGATGTATTCACCGAAATGTCGAAGAGCAGAAGACCGAGAGAGAGAGAGAGAGAGAAAGAAAGATCACTAGATGTTCGATCCATGCGATGCCATACAGCCGATCTGAGAAAAGATCAGAGGATCTAAGATATTTCCAAATTTTGTTAGGATATATTCAAAACTTTGGAAAGAATAGAAGTTAAAGCGATAGGACATTAATTGGATTGTTGTTAGGGATCATTCTTCAGTACAGACCGAATGAGCACACGCCCACAGCAGGAAGGAAAAATCGAAATTGATAGACAGAGACAAAATGACTTGCCAAGACAAAGTGTAATCACAGAGCACAAGTTTTGATTACCACAGGAAGGAAATCATCAGTACCGTACACTTTCTTAGTATTATCTTCACAGAAAGTATTATTATGTGTTCAGAAGAAATTACAATGTTAGACATAAAAGAATTGAAATGAGTTGGAGGAGGAGGAGGAGTAATAGCTTCAGAATTGCCAAGAGTGGAATCTGAAGTAAAGGTTGGAGCATAGACCTTAGCTTTAGTGAAAGGTAAAATGCAGCTCTGCCAATGGAAAGAAGCAAAGTTACAATTGACATTTTTTGAAAAATGCCAGACAGATTATTACATTTTCTGCTGAGGAAAGCGGTTTTGATGTTACAGATAACATATTTTGTCCAATCTCTGAATGAAATATAAGTTGCACGAGTTTTCTGAAGTTTTAAAAGGACAATAATTCCAGAAGTCAATGTGTCTGTAACGAACAGCACGTAAACAAGCAGAATTAAATCAAGAGTTTTTCGTTTTAATTGAAGGGAAAGAATATGAAATGTACACTTTATACCAAGAAAATCAGCTCAGTTATGTGCTCTGCACAATCCGATGTACCCCTTTTGTCGAAGCAGTAACTACAAAGAAAACTAAAGTTGTGTGACTGCAGATCCGATCGTTAGCAACATAAAAGAATCGAAGTGCCAAAACCTTTCCGAACCATAAGCAGAGCCTTTCTTACTGAAGGAATATATATATATATATATATATATATATATATATATATATATATATATATATATATATATATATATATATATATATTATATATATATATATATATATATATATATATATATATATATATACCAATACTATACTGTACATTATAGACTATGATATAATCGATTCCTGTAAGACGATACACTATCGGGAACGAAATATTCGAAAAAATATGAATATTGTAAAAATAAGGCAATACAGAATGATGAAAAGATTACTTGAACTTATTGAATAATTTGTATCCAGATTTTCCAACAAATGATGAAATGTAAAATGAATTATTAAAGCAAATCAAAACTTGAGGAACAGGATGCAAGGCCATCCTACAGACCATAGATGACTGATGAAAATTTAATGCATATTGGAAACAGAATTTACGACTCGAAGTTAAACAAGTATTACATCCTTAAAATACTCAATAATTACATCAAAATTATCACGAGGATGTTATGCACAATTTAGAATGTGTCACAAAACAAATTATGCAAAATAATGGGCAAAATGTTAAAACGAGATGCACGCACAATAAAAGAGTGAAATCTGTCTAATGAGATGTCCTTTGACGTCATAAACGGGAACTCCATGTTCTCTTTCCTTCGCTTTTATATATATATATATATATATATATATATATATATATATATATATATATATATATATATATATATATATATATATATATATATATATATATATATATATATATATATTCAGCTCGGAATCGTTGCAGGGATGTTCTTCGACGGACTAAGCATACTTTCACTAAAAAAGAGTGCTCTGACCTCCATGGTTCTTCTACTGATGAAGGTTTCTGGCCTCTTGCCAAAAATATCTTTAATAACTTCTGAAAATCTTCCTTTCTTCCTCTTATTTGCTATGATACTTCTGTAGCTAATACCCCCTCTGAAAAGACTAATCTCTTCGGCCTCCTTTTTGATCTAATTCCACCCTGCTCGATTCTGGCATCCCTCCTCTCAGGCGTTTCATGTCTCTACCTGTGATTATTCATGATCGGGTGCATGGGATCCTGAAATCTATGAACGTTAGGAAGACCTGTGGCCCGGATGGCATTCCCCTTCGTGTTCTGAGGGAGTTTGCTTATGAGTTGGCGCCTGTCTCGTTTAGTTCTTCTCTCTATGCCTTAACACATACTTTTCCTCAGTGTTGGAAGCGTGCATATGTTCAGCCGATCTCGAAAAAAGGTAGCCGCTCTGACCCTTCCAACTATCAACCTATATCTCTCACTTGTGTTCTGTCTAAAATTTATGAAACTCTCCTCGAATGTGAGATGTGAACTTAAAAAAAAAAAAAAAAAAAAAAAAAAATTAATTCCTGGATCATTTGGAGTCTCATTCTCTTCTCTCAGATCATCGACGCTCAAGGTCAACTGGTGACATACTTTCCTATCTCACTGATTTATGTTCTTCTGGGAGTTTCGTGTGGTGGCGTTTAGGAACCGACCGGGGCCCCGGCCCCGGCCCCGGCCAACCCCGGCCATTTTTACTGACCCCGGCCCCGGCCCCGGCCCCGGCTAAAAATCAGGGAAAACCGGGGTTGCCGGCCGGGGTTAAAATGGCAAATTATACAAAAAAAAATTTTTATTTTTTTTTATTTTCAGCCGATTCTGCTGAAACTTTCAGTGTATATAGATTTTTTACCGGTAAGAAAAGTCCCTTTCTAGCGTTTTTTCGAGTCTATTGCGGTTAAAAAAAAATTTTTTTTGTGGAAATTTTACCCTTTTTCAATAGAATGGTGGTGCCAAACTACTTTTTATAATGAGCTGAAAGTTGGACTATTTATTCAAAATTATATGGGCTACAAAAGCCTCTAATAGACTTTTGTTTCCAGAGTTATAGAAAAAATGTTATAAGCCAAAAACTGACCAACTATAGAAAAAAAATTTTTTTGAACTAAAAAAATCCACCTTTTCAGACAAAATCTTTTTTTTTTTTTATACAACTATAATATTTCCTATTTTTGGTGTGTATAGAGGAGGGGTGGGGCTACAAATTCCTCTATGTACTTTATTCGATGAGATTCGTTGGTTTTGAGATATAGCCTTCAAAAAGGTCCATTTTTGGCCAAATTTCAAAAATTCCCAAAGTTTGAGGGGCTATATCTCGCTTCAAACAAAGGGCATTTAAAAATGCACTAAATAAAAATTGTTGCCCTGTTCCTCTTCTAAACAATATTCACAAATAAAAAAAAAAATAGTAGGTAGCATTTTTTTTTTTAAATAATTTTTTCCTCCAGAAGGGTACGATTTTTGCAAAAAAAAATTTCTAGACGTGATATTAAAAATCTATTCCCACCAATGCAAGAAATTGGGGCAAAGGTATTCAGTTAAATTTTCAGCTCATGTGGACCAGTGGTTTGACCCAGTTATTCATTTTTTTCAACTTTGGGTCCAAATAAGTTTCAAACCGTTATAGACTCAAAAAAATGCTCGAAATCAACTCAGAACTTCGTGAAAAAATTCACATATTTTGAAAATTTCAGCTCAATCATTCAAATAATAAAAAAAATTTCAAACAAAATATAAGAAAATTAAGATTTTTTTCTTTTCTGTTTCTTTTGACCGCTCCTTTTCTGCTAGTGAATGTTCATCTTTGTGTTTTGATTTTAGATACTCCAAAAAGATTTGGTTGAAATTTTTTTTACTTGTAGCACCCGGAGGTTCTCTTCTAATTTTCTGACTGCAGATGTTACATTTAGCTATTTCGAGCCTATCCTGAAACATTGTAAAGTATTCAAATACTGCAGAAGCTGATCTTTTAGCCATATTGACTGAAAGTATAAACAAAATAATAATTTTTAAATAATGCAGCTAAATGATACAAGTTTGATACATGGCAATAAAATAACAATGATATGTATAAATACAGGTTAAATTGATAATTTTTATATCTTACATTTTTTCAAACTTTACCTTTGGGTCTTACCTAGGTAAACGTGTTAAATCACTATTATGAATTAGAATAATTTTTTTTTTAATTTTTGTACTTTTTTTAAACTTTAACTATACAAAACTGTAATTTTCTGATTTTTTTTATAGAGAAAATGCATGTAATCATTAATTTAAGTGAATTTTGCCTATTCTACTCCTTCCTTACAATTAAATAAACCTTATATCTAATTTTCTTAACCTAAAATTTCAGTGCTTTTGACCTCTTTACAAATTTTAGGAAACCCCGGCCATAACCCCGGCCCCGGCCAAATTTGGGTGACCCCGGCCCCGGCCAAATTCCAGCCCCGGTCGGTTCCTATGGCGTTTGACCTATGGTATGGCATGGGTCGCTGCTCTCTCAGCTCCCCTCCTTTGGGTTTCCAGCTCCTCTTTGCTTACTCTTGTCTAGTTTTCTCTCAGATCGTTCCATATTGGCACTTGTAGATGGAGTGACCTTTTCTTACTTTCCTGTCAATGGTGGTGTTCCTCAGATTCTGTTTTATCTCCAACTTTATTCTTTCTTTTCATTAACGATCTTCTCAACTGCACTTCTAACTCTGTTCATTCTTATGCTGATGACTCGACTCTCCATTCTTCTACTCATTTCAAATCTGCTTCCTCTTTTGCTTTTCGAGTTGCTTATCGTCTTCAACTTTCCCTGATTCTATTCTTGCCGATCTGGATGGGATTTCCCGGTGGTGGAGTCATAGCAACCTAGTGAAATTTAACTCTTTAAAAACTCAACTTCGTCACATCTCCCTCTCAAAATCACCTCTCAACTTTTCTATCTTATTCGATGGCTCTCCCGTCTGAACTGTAAATAACATTAACATTATTGGTCTAAACATAAACAATAAATTGTCTTGGAATCCATATATCACAATGGTTGCGGAGCGGCCTCTAAGAAGCTTGGAATTCTGTTCATGTTGCGAGAATTTTTTTCTGTGCAGTTACTCCAATTATATAAGTGTCTTATTCGCCCTTGTATGGAGTACAATTCTCACATTTGGGGCAAGGGGGGCTCCTCCTTTCCTGGATAGGGTTGAGTCTAAGGCTAAGAGATTAATAAACTGTCCCCTACCTTCAAACTCTCTTGACACTCTTATCTCTGCGACGTGACGTTAGGACACTATCTCTTTCTATAGGTACTACAATGGCAGGTGCTCGAGGGATTTGCCCTCTCGCATTCCACCACCATTGCGTCGCCCTCGTTGCCCAAGGGGTGCCCTGCTTTCTCACGGATTTTGTGGATTCTGGAAACCTCACTCTTGCCCGTTGTGGTGGTTCCTTCTTTCCTACCACCTCTGTTCTGTGAAAGTCTCTACCATCATCTATTTTTCCTCCTGTACTTAATCTTCCTCTGTGCCCACCTGGGAGAAGTGCGTTAGACTGGGTGGTTTTCTTTCTTTTTTCTCTTTTGTATGTGCCCCCTCCTTGAAAATTGCTCTGCCCTTGAGTCGTGTGTAAACTATATATATATATATATATATATATATATATATATATATATATATATATATATATATATATATATATATATATATATATATATATATATATATATATATATATATATATATATATATATAAACCTTGGTTTAACTCTGCTTGTTCTCGTGCTATCCGCCGCAGGGATGCTGCCTTCAGGGATTACCGTCGTCTTCAAACTCCTGAAACTCATGCAACTTATATTTCATCCCGGAATCGTGCAAAATCTATTCTTCGTAACACTAAAAACTCCTTTCTCCGTAGAAAATGCAACAATCTTTCTGGCTCTACTTCCTCACGCCCTTTCTGGCATTTTGCCAAAAAATGTCAACTCTAACTTTGCTTCTTCCTCTTTCCCTCCTCTTGTATCTTCTGACGGTACAACTGCCGTTTTGCCTTCTTCTAAAGCTGAACTCTTCGCTCAAACTTTTGCCTCTAATTCAACCTTAGACGATTCCGGAGCTGTTCCTTATGCTTCAACCCCCTCCAACTCATTTATGCCTAGAATTATAATTTCTTCTAAAGACGTCATTTCTGCTCTCTCTGAGCTTAACACTAAGAAGGCGTACGGTCCTGATGGTATCCCTCCTGTGGTTCTCAAAACTTGTGCTTCCGAGCTTGCACCCTGCCTTGGTAAACTTTTTCGTCTATGTCTTTCTACTTCAACCTTCCCTTCTTGCTGGAAACGTGCGCTCATTCAGCCTGTGCCGAAGAAGGGGGACCCCTCTCAACCCTCTAACTATCGTCCCATTTCTTTAACCTCCGTTCTTTCTAAAGTTTTTGAATCTATCCTTAACAGGAAGATTTGGAAACATCTCAATTCTTCTAATCTTATCTCTGATCGCCAGTATGGCTTTCGTAAGAAACGCTCTACTGGTGATCTCCTTTCCCTTCTCTCTGACTCTTGGTCCTCCGCTCTTCGGCATTTCGGTGAATCTTTTGCTGTGGCGCTAGACATATCGAAAGCTTTCGATAGAGTCTGGCACAAAGCTTTGATTTCCAAACTTCCCTCTTTCGGTATCTATCCTTCTCTCTGATTTCCTTTCCGGTCGTTCTATAGCAGCTGTTGTAGACGGCCACCGCTTCATCCTTTAAATCTATTAATAGTGGTGTTCCTCAAGGATCTGTCCTATCCCCAACACTTTTTCTACTTTTCATTAATGACCTTCTCTCTGTTACTTCATCTCCTATCCACTCCTATGCTGATGACTCCACCCTTCATTACTCTTTTCAATTTGAAAGGCGCCCCTCTCAACAACAGTTACTAGATGCAAGGAGGGTTGCCTTGGAGCAACTGACCTCTGATCTATCTCGAATTTCAAATTGGGGCAGAGAAAACATGGTTGTTTTCAATGCCACCAAAAACTCAATTCCTCCATCTCTCTACTCGACACAATCTTCCACACAACTATGATATCTTCTTCGAAAACACTCAACTCAGTCCTTCATCTGTTCTTAATATTCTTGGTGTTTCATTTTCTCGTGATCTTTCTTGGAAAGATCACATTACCTCTCTTTCTAAACAAGCTTCTAAGAGGTTAGGTGTTCTGAGGCGCCTTCAGTATTTCTTCACTCCACCCCAGTTGCTTGCTCTGTATAGGGGTGTTGTTCGCCCCTGTATGGAGTATGCGTCACACATCTGGGGTGGTTCCACTCACACAGCTCTCCTGGAAAAGGTGGAGTCTAGGCCTTTTCGTCTTATCAACTCTCCTGCTCTCACTGATTCTCTCCAATCTCTTTCTGCCCGTCGAATTGTTGCGTCACTCTCTCTATACTATCGCTATTACAATGGACACTGCTCTTCTGAACTCTCTCGTCGCATACCTCCTCCACTGAGAAGGGCTCGTGCGACTCGACTTTCTACACAGTCTCATCCTTTCTCTGTCCAACTCTCTGACCCCAGACTTAACCGCTATGCTCAATCTTACATGTACTCTACTGGTAAAGTCTGGAACACACTTCCTTCTTCTATTTTTCCAACTTCCTATGACTTACACACTTTCAAACGTCGTGTATCGGGTCATGTCGGCCTTTAATATGACCAGTCTTCCGTCTTTCCCACTAACTCTGGTGGAACTTTGGTAGGCCTCTGGCCTTTGCCCACCAGAGGTGATATAAAAAAAAAAATATATATATATATATATATATATATATATATATATATATATATATATATATATATATATATGAAAAAAAAACGAGTTTCAAAATCAACGATAGGATCAGATCATGTGAGGAGAGCTAAAAGCAAGGGCCACAGGATTAGCTACCTGGACCTGTGATTACTCTGCTAACTGTTTGCAAAAACTTCAGAACCAGCATGGGAAACTATAACTTCTAGAAGTATGACCTTCTGGAGAGCTCTGGGAGAGAGTGTTTAGAGATAAAATGAAAAGCAATGCTAGTCCAACTGAAAGAGTTTAAAACCCTTCTTGAGAGTTTAAATAAAACTCAAGGACTAGCACTGAAAAACAATCTTTTAGAGGGCTCTGGGAGAAGAACTTTTAAGAGCTGATGGAGAAAGATGCTGGTTCCACTGATAGGGTGAAAACCCTTCCTGGGAAAAGATGAAGAATGAATATATATATATATATATATATATATATATATATATATATATATATATATATATATATATATATATATATATATATATATATATATATATATATATATACTCGTATATAGAAATAAAGTGTTTTCAAGTAGATAAATGTTTTTTGAGTTACTAAGACTGAAATTATGAATGTTTTTTGGGTTACTAAGACTGAAATTATGAAATCTGATTTTGAGACTATTTTCTTGAAGGAATTGATAAAATGACTGAGAAGGAATCAGCTCATCCAACGTCTCAGCAGTTAGATCAGTTAACGTCTTCACCATTAGTAAATGGTGATCTGGTTGCCCCAGTCACTCCAACTTCTTCAAACCCACCTTCAACCGAAGGAGATTCTTTGAAGAGTAACCCAATTTTCTCCCCACAAAATGAAGTTGCTGAAATTCAACCTCCTCCTCAGAGTCAGTCACTTCCATCAGGCGATCAGAAGTCCATAAAGGTAATGAACTTTGTATTGTATTGTTTTACCTAATTAAATATACACAATAATAAAGTCAAAATTCATTATTATATATATATATATATATATATATATATATATATATATATATATATATATATATATATATATATATATATATATATATATATATATATATATATATATATATATATATATATATATATATATATATATATATATATATATATATATAGGATGGTATTTTCCTTTTTGTTTTAAAGTTGAGTATTTTGGTATTTGTAAAATGTTTACGTAAATCTTATTTTAATAAACAGGCACAGCATTCCACCCGCTAATTTTAGATGCGAGTTTAGTGTTAAGAAACTCACAACTCTCTTAAATTGTCTGAATAAAAAATCATTTTAATCGTCCATGAGAAAACAAAAATATTCATAGACTGTTGAATATGTATATGTGAAATGGTTTAAATTCCTCTTAAGTTTGGTCATTTGATTTATTTAATATATTAACATAATATCTTAGTTTTTACCTTACTTTTTTTTTTCTCCAAATAGAAATGGTGGTTTAATTTGCTGAAATTACTATTATTGTAAATGGTCATGATAGCTTTAACTATGAATGAAAGAACCTTCATACATTTATTTATTTTATTTTATTTAGACAACGAATAGTGTAACATTTTATTCATAGTAATTGATCGACATCTTTTTCAAATCTAAAACAAAATTATTTTCCAATTTTTATTAACGTGTCTATTATTGATTAAAATTTTGACATGTTTGTTTCAGTTTTTATTTGATATCTTTAAATTAGCCTTTATTTCTTCGAAAACGACTAAGAACTGCTCTATCTGTGGCTTCAATTTTTTTATTGGTATTTTCCCCGTATTACCCCTAAAGATCCTCCTCTAGAGACACCTTTTAGGCAGAGATGTATTGAAATTTTCATGTATTATTAGTAGATACGTGATGCACACGTGTTTTAGAAGTGTTGGAAATTTTAATATACATATTTCGACATTGGTCAGTGTTGTTTCATCTATTATATAGGGAAATTATATTCTTTCAGGAGATATCCAAACAGTGTAGATATAATTTTTCCTGTTCTTGAATTTTGAAAAAGTTTAATATGATAAACTAAGACGAGAGAAAACTCAAAAGGTTTAATATCCAGACATGATGTACACCACGTGTTGCTCATATTGCAATATGTGATACTTTACCGAAGGCGTTTTCTACTGATTTCACTAGTCGTTTTAATGAAAGTTACATGAACTCATTCTCTTTTTCGGCATGATATTCGAAATTGATTTGTTACTTAACTTTTTTTTTATATAGTTAGAGAGTACAGACAACAAGAACGTGATTTCTTGTTACCCTTTATTTACAATTTTTGAAGTGTATATTAATTTGGAAGCTTGTTTTTATATCGCAATCACCAGTGAAGCTGTAGAAATAAAACAGGGTGTTGATTGTTCCAGTTATTACCTTTTGTATTTGGTGTGAAAGAAGTTCAAATAAAATAACATTGCTTTAAATGTGAAGTACTGAGTCTTTTTAATTTCCTTTGGAAATTATATTTAACTCATTTACAACAATTTACTTTATATTTGTTTTCTTTTAATCCAAATTCTGAATTCTGACATTTTATTTATATATATATATATAGGAACCGACCGGGGCTGGAATTTGGCCGGGGCCGGGGCCGGGGTCACCCAAATTTGGCCGGGGCCGGGGCCGGGGCCGGGGTTATGGCCGGGGTTTCCTAAAATTTGTAAAGAGGTCAAAAGCACTGAAATTTTAGGTTAAGAAAATATATATAAGGTTTATTTAATTGTAAGGAAGGAGTAGAATAGCCAACATTCACTTAAATTAATGATTATATGCATTTTCTCTAAAAAAATCAGAAAATTACAGTTTTGTATATTTAAAGTTTAAAAAAAGTACAAAAATAAAAAAAAAAATATTATATATTTTAAGATATAAAATATATTTAACCTGTATTTATATATATCATTGTTATTTATTGCTGTTTCAAACTTTATCATTTAGCTATTATTTAAAAATATTATTTGTTTATACTTTCAGTCAATATGGCTAAAAGATCAGCTTCTGCAGTATTTGAATACTTTACAATGTTTCAGGATAGGCTCGAAATAGCTAAATGTAACATCTGCAGTCAGAAAATTAGAAGAGAACCTCCGGGTGCTACAAGTAAAAAAATTTCAACCAAATCTTTTTGGAGTATCTAAAATCAAAACACAAAGATGAACATTCACTAGCAGAAAAGGAGCGGTCAAAAGAAACAGAAAAGAAAAAAATCTTAATTTTCTTATATTTTGTTTGAATTTTTTTTTATTATTTGACTGATTGAGCTGAAATTTTCAAAGTATGTGAATTTTTTCACGAAGTTCTGAGTTGATTTCGAGCATTTTTTTGAGTCTATAACGGTTTGAAACTTATTTGGACCCAAAGTTGAAAAAAATGAATAACTGGGTCAAACCACTGGTCCACATGAGCTGAAAATTTAACTGAATACCTTTGCCCCAATTTCTTGCATTGGTGGGAATAGATTTTTGATATCACGTCTAGAAAAAAGTTACAATCGAAATTTTTTTTGCAAAAATCGTACCCTTCTGGAGGAAAAAATTATTTAAAAAAAAAACGCTACCTACTATTTTTTTTTTATTTGTGAATATTGTTTAGAAGAGGAACAGGGCAACAATTTTTATTTAGTGCATTTTTAAATGCCCTTTGTTGAAGCGAGATATAGCCTCTCAAACTTTGGGAATTTTTGAAATTTGGCCAAAAATGGACCTTTTTGAAGGCTATATCTCAAAACCAACGAATCTCATCGAATAAAGTACATAGAGGAATTTGTAGCCCCACCCCTCCTCTATACACACCAAAAATAGGAAATGTTATAGTTGTATTTTTTTAAAAAAGATTTTTTCTGAAAAGGTATATTTTTTTTTTTCAAAAATTTTTTTTTATTAGTTGGTCAGTTTTTGGCTAATAACATTTTTCTATAACTCTGGGGACAAAATTATTTAAAGACTTTTGTAGCCCATATAATTTTGAATAAATAATCCAACTTTCAGCTTATTCTAAAAAGTGGTTTGGCCCGCCATTCTATTGAAAAAGGGTAAAATTTCCACAAAAAATAAAAATAAAAAAATACTTTTAACCATAATAGACTCGGAAAAACGCTAGAAATGGACTTTTCTTACCGGTAAAAAATCTATATACACTGAAAGTTTCAGCAGAATCGGCTGAAAATAAAAAAATAAAAAATAAAAATTGTATAATTTGCCATTTTAACCCCGGCCGGCAACCCCGGTTTTCCTTGATTTTTGCCGGGGCCGGGGCCGGGTCAGTAAAAATGGCCGGGTTTGGCGGGGCCGGGGCCGGGGCCCCGGTCGGTTATATATATATATATATATATATATATATATAATATATATATATATATATATATATATATATATATATATATATATATATATATATATATATATATATATATATATATATATATATATATATATATATATATATATATATATTTTTCGTCACCCTTTTTCAACAACCACTAATGTTCAATTTTGTAGTTTTTGGTTCTTGTTGTTTGAAGATTTTATTCATTCCTAAAAATCATGTTCGAGTTTTTACTCCAGTAAATTCTTAAAATTTTTAAAACTTAACATTTAGTTTTGCTCTTTCATTCGTATTTTTGGCATAGTCTATGTTCAAAATTGGGTAACAAAATGACATTGGGCGAAAATCGGAAAGTTTTCATGCTTCATAGTTTTTGGTATGAGAGGCGGGTGATATGTACTAGAATTACCTAATAATATTGCTCATCATACTTTAAAACCGACGAACAACTAAAAAAATAATGCGAAAAAATTTTTTTTTTTTTTTTTTTTGTAAACTTACACTTCTGAACTCTGGTTAACAATATACGAAGATGAGAGAAGGACATTTAGGCCTCAGTCACAGCTGCCCTGAGAGTGAAGGAGAGGAAGAAGAAAATTCAAATTTACTCTCTTTGGATTCTGACGATGAAGTCTTTAGATTTAATCCTTCGTCTGCGTCATCGGATTTCACCAACAGTCGTCGGTTGCTTAGACGCTCAAAAACTTTGGTGGGAAATTTTCAGGAATGAATTCTCTTAACTTTTTTACTTTTTTTTTTTCCTTTTTGGCTTTCAATGTCACTTTTTTTTGCTATTATTATTATTATTATTATTATCATCATCATCATCATCATCATCATCATCATCATCTACTACTACTACTACTACCACCACCATTATTACCATAAATGTTATTATTTTTATCATAAAATTGTGTTGGAGAATTTTCTTTGTGTATTTGTTTTGTGTGTGTATCGGGCAAGATTAAACTGAAAGAGGAAAAGGTTGAGAAAAAAAGAAAATCTAAATAAACAATGATAAATATTGCAAGTTATTATTAGAGATCTGGAGTAGGTAATTATTATTATTATTTTTTTTTTTTTGCCGACTTCATCATTATTTTAAAATTAACTCTCTTTAGCTCTTCCTCATTCCATCTTTAAAATCTTTTGCCCTATTTTTTAATTATATTATATATATATATATATATATATTATATATATATATATATATATATATATATATATATATATATATATATATATATATATATATATATATATATATATATATATATATATATATATATATATATATGTTCGTTACTGACTGCCTTCCAAAAACTATCTTTTTTTTTTAGCTCCAATCTTCGCATCATAAATCAGGGAAATTAAATAATTTTCCCTCATACAAGTATCTTTAATTGGATTTATTATAATTATTATTCAGTGGTTCTTTTTAGAGGGTTCATTTGGTATTGTCATATGTTAGCTTTTATTTTATATGAAACTTTTTCTTTTGAAATTGCCAGTAATGTTATTTAGGATTATGCATATTAACACTTATTTTTTGTACTTTTATTTCAGCATTTTTCCATGTTTTTATTAATGGTAATGAGAATGTGAAAATTTATTCAGTCACCATCTATTATAAATTTTTTTTACTTTATTGCCATTTTTTTCTCTTCGGAAAAAGCATTTGATTTTAATTTGTTTATACTGAGTCATTTACTATTACTATATGTCATATTTGTGTTGTATTGCATATGTCTTTAGTTGCATGATTTTTATGCAATTATGTGAAGTATATTTTTCTTATGGTGTAATTGTTATAGTAGCTTTTTAATGTATTTTTAATTCTCTTATTGTTGAAAATGTGAATTATATTAGTTTCTAGTGAATAAATAATGGCATCCTTTAAAATTATTTTCCAGTATGTTGTTAGAATTTTTTTTTTTTTTTTTTTTTTTAATTGACAATTTTTTTTTTTTTTTTTTTTTTTTTTTTTTTTTTTTTTTTTTTTTTTTTTTTTTTCTTTTTTTTTTTTTGCAGATACAATTATAATTATATTGTAAAAATTCAGTTATGTGTAACAAAAACAAGTATATTATTTTTAGAATTCATAAAACTAAAGATTTAGGATAGTAAAACTTTTAAGAATAACGATTGCTTAACGTATATGGAATTTGCTAAAGTTACCATAATTGCCATTTTGTTTGATTACTTAATTACCTTGATTCAAACGATAAAGTGATTAACTCACGTGCTTGAGGGTGCCGGTTCGATCTCACTTGGGGATCCTAGTTATATACTACCTAGAAAAATTCCTCTCCTCGAATTAGCCAGTGCCCGGGAGATGTGAGCTTTTTAGTTTTAAAAAAAAAAAAGTTACGTTTTTAGTCTTTTAGCTGCTCTGTTTATTTTATTTTTATTATTATATTTTTGTAACTCAAAAGTGGTTATTTCCCCGACCTTTATTCAAATACTATTATCAAAAAGTCTGCCTTCATTCTTTTGTTTGTTGTCAGTTTTCTTTTTCGTACAAATTATTTACTGGTATTGGCATTAAAACTAAAATTTGATTATTAGATCTAAATTCATTATTTTCTTTATTTGTAACGGTTATGGTAAAAGATTTTGACAATGAAGTTTTCAAATATTGACTTTATTTACGAAAAATTTAAATGAAAAAACCTCACATGATCAAAAGAATGGAATATTCTACTATTATGTGACAACATACCACACATTTTTATAAAAAAAAAGTGCAAGGAAACCCAAAATCTCAAAATTTCTTTCAATTTATAAACACTTTACTCGTATATGAAGCAAATTGGTAACTAAACATTTTTTAACTTAAAACACCTTGTATAGTATTCTTTAAAATTTGTTAGTCTTTTTACAGCAAGCAGTTAAATTTAAAATTTGAGGAATTTTTAATAATGGGTTAAAAAAAAATTTTTTTTTTAAGTTACTGATACGTTTTAATAGTTGATTTCTTATACTTTATAATTAATGGTTAATATATATATATATATATATATATATATATATATATATATATATATATATATATATATATATATATATATATATATATATATATATATATATATATATATCCAGCCTGAAAGAATAATAAGTCCAACGCACTCTCTAAAGTCAGATTCTTCCTCATCAACAAAATCTCCCGGAGCTCTTAAATCTCTTGCAAAATCAGAAAGTATTGCATCTGTATCAGGGAAAGGTCAGGGAACCCGCTGGACACCAACTTCATCATGGGTTATTGGATGGAAATCAAAATTGCCTTTGCAAACTATCATGAGGCTCTTACAAGTTCTTGTTCCGCAAGTTGAAAAAATATGCATTGACAAGTAATATATATATATATATATATATATATATATATATATATATATATATATATATATATATATATATATATATATATATATATATATATATATATATATATATATATATATATATATATATATATATATATATATATATATTACTACTTTTAGGAATTATTAATCAACATTAAGTTTTAAGGTTTTATTATTTCTATATTAGATAAATTACTTACTGATATTTAGCGTACAATTTTCTATGTGTTTATCTAGGATAGTACATAAAACCTATAGTGGGAGAAATTGAAGGAGTAGAACATGGTAAGAATTGTTTTACAACATTTGATCTTAAAACTGCAGTTGCTAAAATTAAGATTCTGTTATGTAAAGTTCTGTTCAGATTTGTAATGTTATTAAAATATCTTAAAGACAAATAACTCTCTATATAGACGATAGACGTTTAGAAAGAATTCCAGATTACTAGTGTAAGAGGTAATTCTACAGTAATATTTTATTATCAAAGGACATCCTCAAAATAGTAGAGAGGTCCATGTAATCTTATTTTTTTAAATAGTTTTCAAAAAGTAAGATGAAAAATAGTCAATGGCTACTCATGAGTGCCGTATGAAAGTGCTCAAATATCCGCACTTCCTTCATTTTGGCCCCACTGCATTGAGCGTTCACGCGCTGAAAAGTGGTACTTCTGAGATAGCGTGACTCAGATTTGACTCTGATCGTTCCTGTGTTTTCGTTGGTGGTACAGAATAAACATGGCCATGTTCACCAAGGAAGAATAGAGATCAGTGATACGATTTTTACTGAAATTCATCGCAGACTCCCAATGAAATACGAGGGTAGCGTTTTACACCGTAGGAGTATGTATGAATCGAAAAGTTCAGAATTAGATTGACAAGCGTCAAGTACGAAGAGGGAGCAGGTCTCCCGCCCATCAACTATCGCTCCTGACCAAAAGATTGAACAAGTTCGACAAATGGTTCTAACCAACAGACGAAGTACTATTGATGAGGTGGCGTGTTCGCTGCAAATTAGTCACGGTTCTGCATGCTATATCTACGACAAGCTTGGATTCCATAAAATCTGCGAGATGGGTCCCATGTGAGCTTACTCAAGATCACAACCGGTTAACTTACGCCCGCTACAACGACGAAGGCGAATTTTTATTTTATTTTATTTATTATTATTTTTTGAGAGAGAGAAAGAAAGAGAGAATAGTCCCAGGGGATGATACCTGTGTATATCACTTAATCCATCGAGTTGAAACACCCTGGATCACCAAGGACGAAAAAATTCAGACTCAACCTTCCGTGGAAAGGTGATGGTAACAGTTTTCTAGGATTCAAAAGGGTTTATACCGGAACATTACTTGGAAAAGGGGGTCAATAATGTATGGCTACACCATATTGACCAACAAATTGAAAACGGCAATTCCCACCAAACACCAAGGTCTACTGTCGAAATTATACTTATTGTTGCACGGCAATGCACGTCCACAAAAGGTCATCCACACCATTGAAACCATCCAAAACTGGGTTTCGAGGGTGATGGAACACCCTTCATATCTTCATATAGCCCAGATCTCGTTCCTCTTTGGAACATTTAAAGATGATAAGAGGCCGTCGATTTTGAACGGACAAAGAAGTCCAGTAAGTGGTTCACGGATGGTTGCGCAACCAAGCAAAAAAAAAAATGACAACAACCCTACTCCGGGGGAATAAGAAAGCTTGTGGACTGCTAAACGAAGTGCATTGAAAGCAAGATATGTTGAAAAATAATGATTGTCAATATCTGTTATTATTTTAATAAAATATATAATCAAGAGTGCAGGTAATTTGTAACTTCCCCTAATATATATATATAATATAAATATATATATATATATATATATATATATATATATATATATATATAATATATATATATATATTAATATATATATATATATTATATATATATATATATATATATATATATATATATATATATTGCTGCCCTAATGGAACAGATTTTCCAGTTCTTTTTCAGTATCTTACTACTTCTCACGAGACTGTTACTTCTTCTCATTTAGGAGATTTCAACGTACACCACACTGAGTGGTTGGGCTCCTTTCATATTGATACAGGTGGCCAGGAGGCCAAATCATTCAGCAAATAATTTGGGAACCCCCACGCATTCCAGATCGTCCTAACCAGTTCTTGAATACACTTGATTTATGTTTCACTGTTACTCCTAGATATAAATACACTATTTTCCCTCCTATCGGTAACTCTGACCATAATCTTGTAGCTCTTAATTATAATGCTTTCTCTCCAACAGCTCCACCATGCCCTAAACATACTTTCTGGCACGTCAATCGGGCTACCTGGGGGGGTGATGCATCGCTTCTTTGCTAACTACCATTGGAATGAATCTTGCTTTGGCTCAGAGGACGCTTCAGTCGTTTGAGTTCTGTAAGACTCCTTACCTTCATCTATTTTTCCTCCTGCATTTAATCTTCTTCTCTTCAAGACTTCCATCTGTGCCCACCTGAGAGAAGTGCGTTAGGTCCGGGGCTGGATGGTTTCTTTTCCTCCTTTCTTTTTTGTATGTCCCCTCCTTGAAAAGGGCCCTGCTAGTGGTGGTAATCTGTAAAAGTATATATATATATATATATATATATATATATATATATATATATATATATATATATATATATATATATATATATATATATATATATATATATATATATATATATATATATATATATATATATACCTTGAATTTCAGCTTTGTTTGTTGCTCTAGTAGCTCTAGCCATCCAGAACCTTTCATCACTTTCACATCACAGCTTTACAACCTAATTTCTCCTTAAAGAAGGGGAAATGATTTCCCATGCAATCATCTTTTTACTCTTCGTGAATATCTGACAGCCTTAGTAACTAGCAAGGACAGAGTTAATGGTCCGCTAGCATTTTTTATGCAATGATCCACAATCTTCATAAATCTGTTCAACAGAATCTGGATTGAAGGCGTCTTTCTCTTTGTTGATTCAACTGCCTGTGTATTCTAATTTCCGAAGCTGGAATGGACCCTCATCTAGGAGATAATATGTAACCAATATCATTACTTGCCACACATGCAAGCTAATTAAAAAGATGGTAGTAGCCTCCTATTTCTTGCACTTGAGAGCCTCCATATTTTTTCAAAGTTCCAGTTTAGCTTCGGCAAGCACTGATCAACAGTTAACCCCTGCTTAGGATAGGACCAGAAAGGTATTTTCTGAGAAGAAAATGGTTTTAGGAGTGCTCTTTACTTGAGAAGGTCTCTGATACCACATGAAGAACTGGGATCCTCATAAAACGACTTTCTTGACTTGCGTGGCCTGCTTCCGCACTTTATTCAAATTCAAAGTTTACTATTGAATACAACCTTTCAGGTACACACCATTCCAACTTTATCTCCAGGCAAGTACCATTGATGGAGTGTACCCCAAATCATTGTTCTCAGTTTCCTCCCATGAAGATTAGGGACACAGGTGGGGAGATGCACCATCTGCTCGGTTATTTTGGGTTGAGAAATGGAAAGCAAGTTTGTGACTTATGTCTTCAGAACTAGAAGAAAGCCATTGACGGTGATGAACATTGATTTCACCTAAAATGATGATTACATAGATAGATGAAAGAATGTGCTCCATTTTAGAGTTTAGATAGTCAAAGAATTCGTGTAGTCAGTAGTATAGCTAGGAGATAAAGAGAATACATTAATTTAGTCGTAGATTGGGAGCCCAAGCTGCAAAGTGGAAAATTTGGAAGATCAAATTAGAGAGACAAAAATGAAAAACATTGATGCGCACGTAGTTCAAAAGCATTTAGCTGATAATTGTAAATATGTAAACGTGCACGAAAAAATGTTAGAAGTTTATAACCGTTTGCTTTAAAATTGTCTAATGACCTCACACAAAGTTATTTTTTTCATCAAGAAAGTAGACCTTACCACAATTCCTTTGAAACAAAACGAAGGCTCAACTACAAGGGTTAAATAGCAAATGTTTGTTGGGAAATCCATTTTAGAAAAGATTTAAGCCTTAATGTTTGTTTGAGGGTTATTTAACATCTTTCAATTATAGTTTTTTTAAACAGATTGCCTAAACAAAATCTCTTCCGGTTTGTTTTTTCTCTTTATAAAGGAAGTTTAAAACCGCGCTTCCACACAGTCATGCAAAGGAGAAGAATTTCAAACTGTTGGGTATAATGGGAGTTAGAGAAATTGTCTTGTTCTTTTTAAAAAAGTTATTCTTGAATCAACTAAGACTGACTTACTTTGTTTCTTGATAAAACATTATGGTTGTTTTACTCGACTAAGTTGACAGAGAAATAGCATTTTCAATACAGTTAATTCCAATACATATTGATGTCAAACTCTTCGATTTATTTCCATTTTTTCTTCTTGATTTTCATTTCATGTTCCTTTTTACAATTAGAAAAATGTAACAAATATTTTCCATTTTTCTGACTAGTACTCTCGTACCTCACATTTTTCTTTAATCACTTATGTTCGTACTTGATTTGTGTAGAAAAAGTTAGTCAAGGTGTAACATCTGTTGCCTGGATACTCACTTTAATTGGTTGTCTATAAACCCCTTTATCATCTTCTATAATAACCCTGATAATTATAAATATGATTCAACAAATTTTTTTTTATTTTTTATTATTATTATTATTATTATTATTATTATTATTATTTTTTTTTTTTTAGGGGTCTAACAGATGAGAGTGAAATCTTGAGATTTTTGCAACATGGCACATTGGTTGGACTTTTGCCTGTTCCACATCCAATATTAATTCGAAAATATCAAGCGAATGCTGGTACTGCCGCGTGGTTTAGGACATACATGTGGGGAATTATATATCTACGGTAATATATATATATATATATATATATATATATATATATATATATATATATATATATATATATATATATATATATATATATATATATATATATATATATATATATATATATATATATATATATATATATATATATATATAGGTAAAAGGGGTAAAACTAATCAAAATTTTGAAAATTTCAACTTCGGGAGTTGCGAAAAATCCGGCTTACATAATATAGCTATGTATAATTTTTTTGAGAAATATGAACCTTTCTGAATATTTTTATAAAAAAAACTATCTGGAAATATGCAAATTACTTTTATTTTTTTTATTTTTTTTTTTCCGAGTGAAGAAAAAACGAAACTGGGTAAACCTACCATTTGCATGTGTCAAAATTAACCACTGCACAATATTTAAAAATGGCTATTCAATAGTGTTTTTTTATTAATATAAATGAATTAGAATAGTATTATAGATTATCTACAACATAATTTGAAGAAGAAAAAAAACGTGTTTGGATTGAAGTATTTGACAAAAATCGAAGACATTTATGGGATCAAAATTTATGCAAATTTTTCAGCATATTCCTTATGTCAAAATAAGGATAATTGACTTGTAGATAGTTAAATCATCGATATTCATTTTGTCATACTTGCACTTTTCATGTTGGCTGCTCAAAAAAAAAAGTCGAATTACCACGAATACAGGTAATCATGACACTTCAAAAAAAATTTGTAAAATATACTATTTTTTTGGGGCATAACTTTTATTCTCCAAAACGAAATCGAATTACCCAAGAAAATCGATAAAAGATTTTTTCTTCATCAGAATTTAAGAACTAAATTTAAAGTACTAGAATTTTGCAAATCTGTCTTTGTTCTCATATAATAAAATTTTTGAAATCAATGTTCTGAAGATACTATTATACTATATAAAAAAAATTTGTGAATTTACGCATTTGAATAAACAGTAAGGAAAAGACAATTTAATTATTTCTTGTTATAAAATTGTTAAATTTATTAAAATGAAGGTTTTAAAATATACGTTTTCAATTTCATCGTCAAATTTACTATAATCGTCACGCGCACACACACGCGCGCACACACACAGTCTTCAAAATTAAATTTTATGAATTCAATCTGTTATTCAAATGAGGATTATACTTCAAAAATTTAACTTCTTATTAGCTAAAAGACTATGGTATGAAAACTGACACATAAAGAAACTGAAAACTATACTAGTTTTATTCTTTTTTTAAAAATAATAATAATAATTTCTTTTTTGTTTTCAGAAATGTTGATCCTCCTATTTGGTATGATACAGATGTTAAACTTTTTGAGATTCAAAGGGTTTAATGTTGATGCTTTGATGATATACGTGAATAATATAAGAATCGCTTATCATTCTATACTTTTATGCTTTATGTTACAGTAAGATACCTCTCTCTATCTTAAATTCTTGTTACATGTTTTATTTGTTTGTTTGTTTGATTTCTGAACTTTATTATATCTTATTTTTACAGAATTATAGTCTTTTTTTTTAATATACTGTTGTTTGTGTTGTTATTAGTCGTAGTGATAGAAGAAATAGTACAACTAGATTATATATTTACAAGCTTAAAGTTATTTATTTTCTTTTAAGTTACCACTTATAGCACATTTTACATTAAAACCGAATTAAAAACAGATAGCCTAACTCGTTACCACTGCTTGAATTTGAATATATAAGTTACCAAGTTGACAGCACACATTAAATTACTTTTTATTGAATAGAGTGGTTAGCATTTTCTTGTTTAGTTGCTTATATTTGTTAATATATTTTCCTGTCCCCAAATAATTAGGTAGTGAAGAGCAATGAGATGGGCGTGAGAAAAACTTTCTGAAGTTAGATATTGTGCTTCGTATATTTTCATAAATCGATACAAATATAATGTTCTAGCAAGCTAAAGCCTGTACCCCTTTTAACGACCGATAGGTGTCTAGTTGCCAATGCAAAATATATATACAATATCTTAATTCAACAAAAATTAATATTTCCGTTATTCTCATTCATCAAAGAATATGAGCTACTTGTTTGTTAAATAAATATGGAATAGCCACAGCCACACACTTTTCTAGGAGATAAAGTTCAGTTTATACAAGACGAAAAATTAATAACTTGACCCTTCAGTATGTTATTCTATATAGTTAATTCATGGGAGGAATAATATGGATGAGGAAGGCAAACAAATTAGAAGAGAGATTTGCTAAGAAATTTTTTTGGTATTTATCACGAGTATGAGAGTTGCCCTCCTCCTATTCTTATGAATAAAGTAAAAAAAAATAAAAAATTTAATATATTAAATATAATGAACTCCACTTTCTCGTAGGGTCTTAACCTCTTCTGCTTTCATATAACTTCAAATAAAAATATTTGACTTTTTTAAAGCCAGTTAATATTATGTAAGGAATAAAAATATATTTTTATAAATTAGAATAGCATTGTTATTAAATGAGTGATATTATTTATTAAAAGCTGTAATTTAACTACAAAGCTATACAGACTGTCCTGCGTAAATTTATGAACTTCATGATAGGAGAATCTTTTTTTTCTTCAGATAGATATGTTAAAAATTCATGCTGAGTAAGCATTTATTTTGCTCTGCTTTAATAACTTAATAACGTATGAGCGAGGTCCTCATAACCTCCATTTTAGTTTTGTTTTACTACGTCTGGCAACATTATTATTATTATTGAAAGGTGGTAACGAGCCATGTATTTATTTCGTTTTTACTTCATAGATCAGTTTGAAAATAGGATAACATTGCTTTCTTCGCTTGAAAAAGTTTGTTATAGTTAATTATTGTTTTCTTATTATATTGTATTACCATAGAACTTAAGCATAAATTTTTTTTTCTATTTTTTTTTGTTAAAAAAGAATTTTTTTCAGTCATTTTGATTTTAAGTGATATTTAATTAATTTTACGATTTTTAAAACGTTTATTATTATTATTAAATTTCACATCTCATGGGCATAGGCCTATTCCAGGAGGGGAACTTCTCTAGGTAGTTTCTACCAAGAATTCGCATTTCGGATCGAACCAGCGCTTTCAAACACGAGAGTCATTCACTCTACCATTATGCGACAGTAATGGCGCCTTTTAAGTGATATATGAATGTATCATATAAAAGAGCTTTGCTTTTTTTTTTTTTTTTTTTGTTTGCTTGCCACATACAATTGAATGTTAAATAGTATATCTTAATGTATACTTTATATGTTTAAAAAATTATTATTATTATTATTATTATTAAATAAATTACCAAAGATTGCACTCTATTCTTATTATGATATAAAACTTCAAACGAAATTCCATCTGTCAGCATTTTCCTGACAAGAGATCTCTTTCCAAATGAATATATATGATAAATATCATTTGCAGTAGAAATCTCATACAGTATAATGTGTGTTAAAAGAAGTACCTGACAGGTATGAAAAATACTAAATCTTAATTGTTTAATATTTGCAGGGCAATGCATTAAGATTATCATATTTAATAGTTTGAATATTGGTCAAATAGAAGGGAATAGATATTTTACCAGAATCTAAACTCAATTTTATTTTGTATGTAAAATAAAATTAATTTAAAGAATTGGAGTTGTTACACAATTTCTTAAATATATGATTTAAATAGATGAATGTTAATTTTTAACATCTCATAACAACAAAAGGTGGCGAGACTAAAACCCTGTTCAGCTTTTAACCAAAAATATTGGGGTGGAATCGAGTGAAAAATTTTTATTTTATCATTATTATTATTATTGGTATTTTAATAGCATATGATTAAGATTTATTGTGATATTTTTGAGTTTTAATGGAGATAAGGAACTTGAATTAAACCAGGTTCTTTCATATCATATACAGGAAGCTCACTATATGTATATGTATACCTTGAATCTCCTATTATTATTATTATTATCTGTAATATATATATATATATATATATATATATATATATATATATATATATATATATATATATATATATATATATATATATATATATATATATATATATATATATATATATATATATATATATATATATATATATATATATATATATATATATATATTATATATATATATATATATATATAATTAAAATAACTATTTTTACCTTATATGTGTTTAATTAATCCTACTATGTCGAGTATTATAATTAAAAAATTTTAATAAAGTACAATAATAGGCATAAATGAGTTGGTGGAGATTGAGGGTGGAGGAATAGCACCGAAATTATTGAAGGTGGAATTAGAGGCAATGGTTTGAGCGAAGAATTTAATTAGTAGAGGATCCAATTTGAGAAGAAAAAAAAATTTCAAACCTTGATCGATTTTTATGAAATCTGCAGAGTATATACATTTCAAGGCTTTTTTTTTTTTTTTTTTTTGAAAATTTACCGTTGAAGAAATGAATAGTGAGGAAAAACCACTGGTTGAAATTGAAATGACCTGAAAATTGAACTGTATATTCAGTTCTATTAGCTACAACGCTAGGATACAATTTTTGATATGTGCTTTAGGAAAAAGTTACGTGCCGATTTCTATCCAACTGGTGAAAATTTTTGGAAATTTTGAAAAATTTACCGTTCCGGAAAAGAAAAAAAACTATCAACTTTTATTCATTTTTAGTAGTTGTTTAGAGGAGGTACAAAGCTACAGCTTTCCAAAATTTGAGGCTATATAATAGCATTGAATGATGTATTGAGAAAAAGTTGTAGCTTTGTACCTCAAAACAACTGTGCCAAAAATGAAAATAGTTTTTTTTTTGTCCGGAAGTGTAAATTTTACAGAAAAATTTAAAACGTCGGACAGGCAAAGGCAAATAACATTTTTTCGAAAGTATATATCAAAAATCGTATCCTAACATTTGTAGATAATAGAACTGTAATATGCAGTTCAATTTTCAGGTCATTTCGACCAGTGATTTTCCCCGCTATTCCCTTTTTTTTCAAGGGTAGATTTTCCAAAAAACTTGCAAACTTATAGATATAGTAAAACGTAAAAATTCGACATTTTTCAGCGCATTGTACATACATGTACCCTGCAATGTTGATAAAAATTGGCATTTTTTTTTTTTTTTTTTTTTTTTTTTTAAATTGGATCCTCCCCTAATTTAGCAGAAGGAGAAACGGCAATTGTGTTTCAGAATATACTAGAAGAGGAAAAGTTATAGTCGAAATTTTTAGCAAACTGCTAAAAGAGGAACCAGAAAAGTTATTACTTTTTCGACCTCTTTTCTTCTGTCCCTCAGATCAAGCAGGATTTCGACACCTTCATGAGAAATTTTATATCTCATGAGAGAACTTGGGTTTCGCGTGTTTCCGCCTTTAAATCCATCTCAGGGCATTTCTTATATGCCAGGATCCTTGAAAACACGTACTCATGTGCATGTCTAGTCGATCGCATTAGGCGAGCCTTAGAGGCACCACATACAGGTCTCTTCCTAGTTCTTGAACACTTCGACCGGAGCTTCAAATTACGACTTCCAAAAGGCAGGTCGGACATAGTCTCCTTCGAACGTTTGACAGCTTTTGTACCTAATTCCACTTTGTCTGCAGTATCTGTTCCTGCCACATCCGCTCATACATCCTCAGAGTCTACATCTTCCGCCTTTGCTTCTTCATCTGTTCTAATCCGCAGACCTTGCATTTCCCTCATCTGCATCCTATGCTCCCGATACCCCTCCTGTGGATTCTGCCCCATCACCTGTAGTGTCTCATCCTCCGTTAGCTTCTTCGGCTCTGGCCGACCCACCTGTAGTCCAGAGGAGATTGAGTCCTCACTTTAAAACGGTTTCGCTTGCTCCAAAACTCTTCATAAAGTACTTTACAGTGCTCCGCACTGGCACGGGAACTAATAAATATAGGGGAGCATCCCCAACTAAACATATTCAAAAATGCGATTAGTGAAGCAACTTTGTGACTTGCCCTAAAATCTTGCGAGAGAGTTTCCACTTACAAAGTTCCTCTTCCTTTCCTTATGAAAATTTTTTCGCCATTTTGATGATTTTTTTTTAAAGGTAA
Source organism: Armadillidium nasatum (assembly GCA_009176605.1). Lineage (NCBI taxonomy): Eukaryota > Metazoa > Arthropoda > Malacostraca > Isopoda > Armadillidiidae > Armadillidium > Armadillidium nasatum. The sequence continues at coordinate 63,383 of SEYY01008173.1, forward strand.
TGGACAAGTAAGCGCTTGTATATTTGTGATAACATATGAAGAGAGTGGGAGCATAGACACTACAATATGAGATGAGGGTGCATTAGAGAGAGACCCACAGAGGTGAAACGCTAAAAGGAAACCAAATTGCAACGAAATTTTCTAGCCCACCCTATCACCCCGCGGTTAATTCCAGTAGGGGGGTACTTTTATAGCTTTGTACGGCGCTACGTCCTCCTCCCATAAATAGTATATATGCTATTTCTGAAAGTACGGATTATATAGTTTCATATAAAGTCGTTGGTTTTGATAATGTACTGAAAGACTTACACTCATCACCACCACCACTTGCAGGTCTTGCTATACGGCAAATTCATGTTCGTGTGCCATTAATTTGCATTTTTATTAAAAATAATAAATAGTCTAAAATTTTAATGGAAGTTAAACAGTAATAAGCCTAGGTAAATGTCATAGCAAATGATGATAATAATTATAATATAGGCATAACTAAATATCGGTGAAAACTAAAATAATACGATATTGGTCAAAATGGTCGACACAATTTTTTTACATACGGCCAAATCGTCGACATGTTCAAGTTGAGAAAATGCCCGACAATTTTTTTTTTCAAAAGTGTCGACCATTTAACTTTTCAACCATTTTCCCTGTCGACGATTTGGGTATATGCTCATATACATCTATAGAATCCGAAAGTTGGATCGAACCAGAAACTTCAAGTGCATGAGTCAATCATTCTACCGTTTGTGCCACGGTATATATATATATATATATATATATATATATATATATATATATATATATATATATATATATATATATATATATATATATATATATATATATATATATATATATATATATATATATATATATATATATATATATATATATATATATATATATGGTAAAGGTTAAGAAGTTGTCTGACCTTCGATATATAGAAATATCGATATATCGAAACATCGATATATATATCAATACAAATTTTTGGAAATTTGTATTATTTTTATTATTATTATTTAGCTTTCTTTTCATGTATGGCTATTAATATTATTATTATTACCACTATTATTTTTTATTTAATTTTCTAGCGTACTTAGTTCGACTTATCATAACCTGAAGGACCGATATTGCCGTGTGATACAGGCCTAACCGATAGATGGAACGTTGCCGTGGAATACAGGCATACTGTCGTATTAAATCATATATATATATATATATATATATATATATATATTATATATATATATATATATATATATATATATATATATATATATATATATATATATATATATATATATATATATATATATATATATATGCCAGACTTCGGTTAGAGCCAGCAACATATCTTAAAAACTACTTAACGTACGTAAAAAAGGATTACATTTTTGGAATCCTTGTCGAATTTCAGGTAGGAAAAAAAAAAAAAAAAAAAAAAAAAAAAAATTCTTTTATAATAATTTAAAGTTTACTTATTTCTATCTGTCGAGAGAATCGTACGCCTGGCAAGGTACGTTTTTTTTCAATTTTCTCGAAATTGGAAAAAATGGAAAATACCCAAAATCGTCTACAGGAAAAGTAGTCTACAGTATCATCATCACTCACGGGTCGG
>SEYY01008174.1:0-44562 GCA_009176605.1 Armadillidium nasatum
TGGTAGAATTCTAAAAGAGGGGGAGTAGCAGTATTGCAAAGGCACTGTATTTGATTTTTAAGCGATCTATTGCTTTTGGAGAGGTACCTGAGGACTGGAAAGCAGCATATGTGGTGCCCATATTTAAAAAAGGTAGTAAAGAAGATTTAGGGAACTATAGGCCAGTTAGTTTAACATCTCTGGTTGTGAAAATTTTGGAAAAGTTACTGAAAAGTCATATAGAGAAGCATTTAGATGATAACAAGATACTATATAACTCCCAGCATGGCTTTAGAAAGGGTAGATCATGTCAGACAAATCTACTAGAATTTATGGAATATATTACTGAATGTATAGACAGGGGTGATCCAGTTGATGTCATATATTTAGACTTTAGCAAAGCTTTTGATAAAGTACCCCATGTTAGGCTGATGCAAAAGTTGTCGCAGTATGGTATAGATGGAATGGTACACAATTGGATTAAAGAGTGGTTAAAGAACAGAAGGCAGTGTGTATTACTTAATGGTAATAAGTCATTATGGGAAACGGTGAAGAGTGGGGTACCACAAGGTTCTGTGCTGGGACCACTTTTGTTCCTTATATATATAAATGATTTAGACAAAGGTCTTAAATGCAAGGTTTCTAAGTTTGCAGATGATACCAAAGTGGTTACCTCAGTAAGCAATAATGATGGATGCATAAAGCTTCAAGGTGATCTAGATAGACTTCTTGGTTGGGCAGAGAGGTGGCAAATGAACTTTAATAGTAAAAAATGTAAAGTTCTTCATGTAGGTTACTCAAATAAAGGATTTAATTATGAAATGAATGGGGAGTGGCTTGAGACTGTGGACCAAGAAAAGGATTTAGGTGTGATAATTAGCAGTAATCTGAAGGTGGGTGATCAATGTTTGGAAGCAAGGAATAAAGCTAATAAGATGTTAGGTATAATTAATCGCAATGTAGTTTACAAGAGCAAAGAGGTTATAAGCAAACTATATAATAGCTATGTCAGGCCAGCATTAGAGTATTGTGCACAGGTTTGGGCTCCTCATTTAAGAAAAGACATAGATATGCTGGAGAGAGTACAACATCGAGCAACAAGGATGATTTCTGGCTTTGAAAATAAGAGCTATGAAGAGAGGTTGAAGGAGTTAGGAATGTTCTCAGTTGAAAGGAGATTTCTCAGAGGGGATATGATACAAGTTTACAAAATATTTGCATCTGACAGTAATACAGAGATTGAAAAATACTTCATAGTGGACCATGGAAGAGTAACTAGAGGACATAATAAGAAAATTAAAAAGAAGCCATGCCATCTCGATCTAAGAAAATACTCTTTCAGTAATAGTTGTTAATTTTTGGAATGACTTGCCACAAGAGATTGTTGACTGTGATTCTCTTGTCAAATTTAAAAAGGGGCTAGATAGATATATGGATGGTTTGGGTATTATATAGAATAATCTGACTAAGCCAAATCGGCGGGTATATATGAATTTTTGGATCAACAGATCAACCTATGACTAAGCCTAATGGCAGTTTTTTAGTGGGTGATGGTTCATTGAGTATTGCATGTGTAATGGGGTTTAGTTTTACTTTTATCTATGCATGAATGAACTGATAACTAGGATGGGATAGACCTAATCTTTCGTGCATGTATTAGTATTGTTATTATTTTTTGGACTGGGACAGTCTCGATAGGCCCTTGTGGCTTCTAACTGTCTCTATTTTCCTATCCGATACTTCAAAGAGGTTCATATTTGACCAATTTTAAAATTTTCCATAGTTGAGAGGCTATATCTCCCTTTAACAAACAGCATTTAATAATGCGCTAAATAGAAGTTGTTGCCCTGTCCCTTCTCTAAGCAACATCCAAAAATAAAGGAATTTGTAGGTAGCAAAAAATTTATATGGTCAGATGTATGGGTAAGACGTGTTAAAAAGAGAGAAACAGTAAGATTTTGAAGGAAAACACCAAGAAGAGAAGGTAGATGTAATCTGAAAGTAAAAATAAACTCTCAGAAGAAAATGATTAGAGAAGAAGGTTGTGAGTGAGAAGAGAATATCAATATTCAAGCAGGATATTTAGAATAAAAACAAAAATTTTATATAAGTTATTTTTTTTCGAAATTAAGAAAAGTAAAATTTAATTTAAATAAAAAAAAATTGTGAAGCAACAAAAGTAAAATACGATGTACTGTTTGGGATTAATACAAAGAAAATTAATATTTACAAATTTCAACTTGAAATTGATTATTTTGAACGTGATTCAATATGACACTGAATCATAAAGACTTACAACAAGTTTTCAATAATGTGCTTCAGCATCATTTGAGGTTGTGGTGACAGGCCTAGCAAGCGGCTACTAAAAAGACACACTGCCAAGAAACCAATATGAGCCTTGGAATAGGACGAATCCTTTAGAGGCTCGTCGCCTGACAGGAGTGATCCTAACAGGATGGATGTGAGAGAGCGGGGAGAGAGAGTGCAACAAAAAAATTCAGTGCTTAAAACTTTTTTTCTAGGTGATATAAAACTGTTCCCACTAAGAAATAAATTGGGGCTAAAATTATTCTGTTAAATTTTCAGCCCATTGGACAGTGGTTTGACCCCACTATTCATTTTTTTGGGTTTTTTTCAAACCATTTAGATCAGAAAAATGCTCGAAATCAACTCAGAATTTCGGGAAAATGCATATGCCTGAAATTTCAGCTCAGTCAAAAATAAAAAAAAATTTAAAAAAAAAGAAAATTAATTTTCTTATATTTTTTAGAATTTTTTTTTTTTCATTATTTGACTGATTGAGCTGAAATTTTCAGGCTATATGCATTTTTTCCCGAAGTTCTGAGTTGATTTCGAGCATTTTTCTGACTCTATAATGGTTTGAAAGTTATTTGGACCCAAAGTTGAAAAAAAATTGAATAGTGGGGTCAAACCACTGGTCCACATGAGCTGAAAATTTAACAATAATTTTAGCCCCAATTTAATTTCTTGCATTAGTGGGAACAGATTTTGATATTACGCCTAGGAAAAAAGTTTTAAGCACTTGAAATTTTTTTGTTGCTACCTACTCTCTCTCACCATCCATCCTGTTAGGATCACTCCTGTCAGGCGACGAGCCTCTGAAAGGCATTCCGTCCTATTCCAAGGCTCATCATTGGTTTCTTGAGCAGTGTGTCTTTTTAAGTAGCCGGCTTGCTAGGCCTGTTGCCACAACCTCCAAATGATGCTGAAGGCACATTATTGAAAGACTTGTTGTAAGTCTTTATGATTCAGATGTCATATTGAATCACATTCAAAATAATCAAAATTCAAGTTGAAATTTGCAAATATTTAATTTTCTTTGTATTAATTCCAAAACATCATATTTTACTTTTGTTGCTTCACAATTTTTTCTTATTTAAATTAAATTTTACTATTTATCTTAATTTCGAAAAAAAAATAACTTTATATTAAAATTTTTGTTTATTATTCTTAAACTCATCCTGGCTTGAATATTGATGTTTTCTTCTCACTCACAACCTTCTTCTCTAAATCATGTTTCTTCTGAGAGTTTATTTTTTACTCTTCAGATTACCATCTACCTTCTCTTTCTTGGTGTTTTCCTTCTAAAATCTTACTGTTTCTTCTCTTTTTAACACGTCTTACCCCAATGACATCTGAACCATATAATTTTTTTTGCTACCTACTAATTCCTTTATTTTTGGATATTGCTTAGAGAAGGGACAGGGCAACAACAGCTATTTAGCGCATTATTAAATGCTGTTTGTTTAAAGGGAGATATAGCCTCTCAAACTATGGAAATTTTTTAAATTTGGTCAAATATGAACCTCTTTGAAGGCATAGGACATAGGAAAATAGAGACAGTTAGAAGCCACAAGGGCCTATCGAGACTGTCCCAGTCCAAACAAATAATAACAATAACAATACTAATACATGCACGAAAGACTAGGTCTATCCCATCCTAGTTATCAGTTCATTCATGCATAGTCATGCATAGATAAAAGTAAATCTAAACCCCATTACACATGCAATACTCAATGAACCATCACCCACTACAAAAAACTGCCGTTAGGCTTAGTCATAGGTTGATCTGTTGATCCAAAAATTCATATATACCCGCCGATTTGGCTTAGTCAGATTATTCTATATAATACCCAAACCATCCATATATCTATCTATCTAGCCCCTTTTTAAATTTGACAAGAGAATCACAGTCAACAATCTCTTGTGGCAAGTCATTCCAAAAATTAACAACTCTATTACTGAAAGAGTATTTTCTTAGATCGAGATGGCATGGCTTCTTTTTAATTTTTTATTATGTCCTCTAGTTACTCTTCCATGGTCCACTATAAAGTATTTTTCAATCTCTGTATTACTGTCAGATGCAAATATTTTGTAAACTTGTATCATATCCCCTCTGAGAAATCTCCTTTCAACTGAGAACATTCCTAACTCCTTCAACCTCTCTTCATAGATCATATTTTCAAAGCCAGAAATCATCCTTGTTGCTCGACGTTGTACTCTCTCCAGCATATCTATGTCTTTTCTTAAATGAGGAGCCCAAACCTGTGCACAATACTCTAATGCTGGCCTGACATAGCTATTATATAGTTTGCTTATAACCTCTTTGCTCTTGTAAACTACATTGCGATTAATTATACCTAACATCTTATTAGCTTTATTCCTTGCTTCCAAACATTGATCACCCACCTTCAGATTACTGCTAATTATCACACCTAAATCCTTTTCTTGGTCCACAGTCTCAAGCCACTCCCCATTCATTTCATAATTAAATCCTTTATTTGAGTAACCTACATGAAGAACTTTACATTTTTTACTATTAAAGTTCATTTGCCACCTCTCTGCCCAACCAAGAAGTCTATCTAGATCACCTTGAAGCTTTATGCATCCATCATTATTCCTTACTGAGGTAACCACTTTGGTATCATCTGCAAACTTAGAAACCTTGCATTTAAGACCTTTGTCTAAATCATTTATATATATAAGGAACAAAAGTGGTCCCAGCACAGAACCTTGTGGTACCCCACTCTTCACCGTTTCCCATAATGACTTATTACCATTAAGTAATACACACTGCCTTCTGTTCTTTAACCACTCTTTAATCCAATTGTGTACCATTCCATCTATACCATACTGCGACAACTTTTGCATCAGCCTAAACATGGGGTACCTTATCAAAAGCCTTGCTAAAATCTAAATATATGACATCAACTGGATCACCCCTGTCTATACATTCAGTAATATATTCCATAAATTCTAGTAGATTTGTCTGACATGATCTACCCTTTCTAAAGCCATGCTGGGAGTTATATAGTATCTTGTTATCATCTAAATGCTTCTCTATATGACTTTTCAGTAACTTTTCCAAAATTTTCACAACCAGAGATGTTAAACTAACTGGCCTATAGTTCCCTAAATCTTCTTTACTACCTTTTTTAAATATGGGCACCACATATGCTGCTTTCCAGTCCTCAGGTACCTCTCCAAAAGCAATAGATCGCTTAAAAATCAAATACAGTGCCTTTGCAATACTGCTACTCCCCTCTTTTAGAATTCTACCATACACACCATCCGGACCCGCTGCCTTATTTGGGTCAATATGTTCTAGTAAAGATGGATTTCATTTAACTCAATTTCAAATGCTTACACCTATTCATTACATGTATACTAGAACTATTACTCTCTAAACTGCTATCCAACCTTTCCTCAGTAAACACTGATGCAAAATAAGCATTGAAAATATTAACCAATTCCTTATCTGAACTTACTAAATTCCCATCAATTTTAATTGGGCCAATTTTCTTATCCTTGCTTTTAAATTTATAAAAGCTAAAAAACTTTTTCAGGTCTTTATTACTGTTTCTTGCCAAATTAATTTCTGCCATTCTCTTTGCTCTTCTTATTGACTGGTTAAGTTCATTCCTAATTCTCTTATAATGTTCCAAATCTTCCCCCCTTCTCCTACCTTTGAACATTTTAAAACATCTACGCTTTTCACTGATTTTCTCTTTTATCTCTCTACTCCACCAATTAGGTTTTCTATTTGCCACCCTAATGGATTTATCTTTAAAACACACAGACTGAATGTTAGCCAATATTTGCTTGAAGTATTCCCACATGATGAAACAATTTTGACCATTAAACTCCTTATCCCAGTCAATTTCATTGAGCATTGCTCGGAATTTGCTAAAATCTCCGTTTCTGAAATCTAATATCTTTTCCCTATTGACTTGCAATTTGGGCCCAGACCTCACATTCCAGTTAAATCTAATAATATAATGATCACTAGCTCCTAAAGTCTCCCCTACTTCGACATCATTCATTTCATCATTTGTTAATATTAAATCTAACAATGCTGCATGCCTTGTTGGTTCTTGGACCATCTGACTCAAAAAGTTGTATAGAATACAATTTACAAATACTGAACTTCTATTAACCATACTACTCAAAGATTCCACTCAATGTCTGGAAAATTAAAATCACCCATAATGACTATTCCCTTTTACATTATTTTCACACGCTACCTTGATTTCCTTCACCATTTCTTCATCTAATACTTGACTCTGATCAGGAGCTCTATAAAATGCTCCTATCCTGTATGATTTATTATACATAAGAATATCTACCCACAGAGATTCCACATCCTGATTTGTTTTAATGTCAGCTATTAACACCGATTCAATATTGCTTTTAACATAGAGTGCTACACCTCCACCACTTCTTCCTCTACGTTGGTATAGGTAAAATGAGTATCCTTCTATTTCATATTCCTGTAGGGAGTCTCCGTAAAATGCCTCATTAACCCATGTTCAGTAATGCAAATAATGTCAAGATTCTCCTTTATAATGTAACTATCAACTCATCTTTTTTGTTTCTAAGACTCTGAGCATTTGTGTAAAAACATTTCATACTAAACATGTCCTTATATGTATCCTTTACATCTTGATTTCTAGTAATATCTCCATTTTTATTAATAGGCCCATATTGTAAGGCACCTCTATTTTTAATATACCATCATTTGGTTCATTCAAAAAGGGTCAAAAAAAAAAAAAAATTTTTTTTTCATTGGAAATGGACTTTTTCACTTATACACTGAAATTTTCGAAATTATTAAAAAAATTTATTAATATCAAGATTTTTATATATATATATATATATATATATATATATATATATATATATATATATATATATATATATATATATATATATTTATATATTTTATATTTTATTTTATTGGAGTTTAAAATCAGTTATGATATGAATGTTGATTGACAGATTATAAAGCAGTCTCTCTTTTCTTTTCAGACAGTAGTTAGTATTTGCCAAACTGTTATTAAATATAGTAATCATATTCATGGCAAGAAATATTTAAAGATATGCTACAGATTCACTTTCGGAATATTCAATATTCATGGCAAGGAATATTTATTTAAAGATCTGCCACAGTTTCACTGTTAGAATATTCATTTTCTACTGAAGGATCAGTATAATTCCCTTTTAAGGATGAGTTAAATATTCTTTTTAATAGAAGGGTAGATATTTTTTATAATTTGTATTAATAGACTGGTAAAAAATAATACTAAAAATACTTGTATAGGTATTGATGTCCAGATGTACAGATGTACGGATTTATAGATTGCAAATTAACAGATTAATAGAAGTAACAGATCGATTAGGTAAAGAGACTGACAATTACAAGTGACTCGTAATAGTGGGGATAATCGTTTGGGTTTAGTGTCAATTCTTTTGTAAGTGATTATCATATTTGATCCAAAGTATACTCTTGGGTGGAGTTATTCTTGTAATCTTCAATTCTGTATAGAGCGATAAGCAAGCAATCTTCTTTGGGCAACTGATTAAGTTAAATTCCAGTGGTATATCTACCACAATCTGTTAATTAATAAAGCTAAATAGTTGATGACTTATTGAACACATACATAAATATTTATATTTGTGTATGTGGAAACATTCTTTTATGTATACCTTATACAAATATTCATATTTGTATGAGAGATAGTAATTTATATGTTCAATCATTTGCAAATATTTGTATTTGTGTATGATTTATATTTGTTCCATTTAATATATGCAAATATTCATATTTGTTAAAACCATTTGTTAATTTCATTGTAAGTCACTGGGCCATACAAAAATATTTAAATTTTTTTTAATGTAACTTAAGTCAATTGCGGTTGTACAGCTTTAGTTCGTGAGTTTTCATTAGCAAATATTCATTAATTCAACTTTCTTAAACCAATGTCAATCATAAATACTCTGGAAATATTCTGAATTTGGTGTATGCACTGGCATGTGTGCCAACAGGTGTACATGGTAGGGTATACAGTTAGATGTAGTGATTCAGAGTTTGTATATATTATATTAAACCATATATATTCAATGGGTGCATTCTCATTTAATAGACACTTACTGAGTTTTCCTGTAGTTGACTGCTATAATTATTCTTAATTATCCATAACTGATCTTCATTAATAATCACCATTAGTGACACAAGAGGTTGCTAGGTTAACAGTTGTTTTAGTGGCAATTCTTCATTAAATACACCCCTGGCCATCTTGAGGGTGTAGAAGCTTATGACAGGGGAATCCTTAAAGCGGACTTGAGTGTCTGCATTACCATTGTTAAACTAAACTGGGGTAAATACTGATGATCTGTGGTTTTGTGGTTCTGGTGTTGACAGAGTCGTGAGACTGTGGAGAGTTAGTAGGTCACCTTAACATAATTGGCGACCTTGCAAGGTTTCTCCAGTTGTTTGTTTCTCTGATTGTTCTTGGGGAAATGCTCTCATGACAAATCTTTGTGGAATCATCCAGGGTAGTTATTTGCTGATTTGTATTGTTGTTGTTGTGATCGTGTTGAGTTGGAAACCATACTTTTCATTATGACTTCTTCCATGTCTGAACCTTTGAGACCTTTGCCTGTTCGAACTCTGTCTTTTGACTCAAATAATCATCTTAACACCATTGATGATCAACTCACTATGATCACTAGATGTTACCATGTTAACGCAGATCATAGCTAGAGTATATAAGCTGAAAGCAGTACCTCCATGCAAGGTTAACACTGCGAAACATTTGAACGTTCTTCAAACAGTTTGAGATATTGACAGGTCACTTATCCTGATCAGCCAGAAGATTGGATATTCGTCCTTGGAAATTTCCTTCAGGATCATACTCCAGTTTGTATTATCAGATTATTCGGGAGATAACGTGCTCTGTCATGAAGTATGCTTTGCTACAATGGTGGAATTATGAGTCTGGGGTAAGGAAGAATAAAGCATCACAAGAGTTTATGTTTGTTAAGCAGAAACCGGGTAAAAGTGTAAATATGTTCGTACTTTGGTTAAAACAACTGGCAAACCGATCCTATAGCCTATCCAGGAGTTTCCATGAGAGCCCATGATAACCTAGTAGGTCATTTTTACATAATCTCTTTTCATTAGTCGAACAGCGGATGCATGATTTTATCTTCAATCATGAGGGTGCAACTGGGCAGAAAATGCAATTTGACCATATAGTCAGATTGGCAAACCAGTATTGCAATGAATTATCTGCCGAGCAAATCCTTGAGGAACCTGAGGTAATCACAATCTCCCAGGTTAAAACTCCATCACAAAGAAGTGATACTTGAGTAAGGTGGTCAAGAGATATACCAAGAAGCCAAATAACTCTGCTAGAGCTGTAGTAGAGTCAGTGTCTACCACACCTCCCACGTCTTCAAATAATCGTTCAGGACCCAAAAACAACTGTGGCAATGGCAATTCATCACCAAAGGCCCCAGGTAAAAACTCTTCTAAATTATCTCATTTTTGCACCTACTGAGGCAAAAATAATCATAAGTTGACTGACTGACTGACTGCTACAGTTATAACAATGTCTGTCCATATTACAAATAACAGGGGCATTCCACCAATGATTGTCCGCAGATAAAGCAGAAACAGTCAAATAATCAGCCCTAACAAGTGGCTCAAACACCCATAATGAAGTGCCCATATTGTTCTGCTGGACATCTGGGGAAAGATTGTTCTGACAGTGGAAATCCTCAACCTACGGGTCAAGAAGGTCCATTGCCTCAGCAGATTAATCAACAGGATGCAGTAAACACAACATGTAGCACAAGTGGTGGCATTCCTGCGGCAGGTTTGTGGAGGAACACCATCTTTAGACTAAACCACTCTGTACCCATGGGTTAGAAAAAAGATTATCTGGTGAAGCTTCTTGAACATTTCTTCATTAAAGCTTTTAATTTCCATATATAAAATCCTTTAAGATTTTATTATTCTGTGGCCTTTCAGAAATTAAAAAACAAGATAGCTTGAGCATCCCAAGAAACTGTTGCCATTACTTTGGTTTCAGCCCATTCCACCTTTGTTTTAGCTAAGGGGTAAGTTTTACCCTATTACTCAGAATAGTGAGCAACTTGAAACTTAGGAATTCTTTATTTCAGAATATTCCAATATAATAATTATTAGGTTTTGAGAAAAGAAAAAAAAGTTTGTTTTGAGTAAATAAATAATTTTTTAGTAATTATTTGTGTAATGAGAACATGATAAATACAATGGTATATATAATGAAAAATAAACTACATAAATAAAGCTCAGATGTTTAAAATGATTCAAAGTATTAATCACGAGAAAATTTTCAAATAATATGGTATTGATGCATATCACACATAGGATATGTTTTCACAATATGAAGCAATCAGCTGTAATGACATTTAATTAATTTTAAAAAATCTGTACTCATTTTACATCATAATGCACTTACCTGTGTTCAAAATATGAATGAGGGCATCCAAATACTGTCTAAAGCGAATGCAAAAGAATTGATACTCCATACATGCACGTCTTTTATCTTTGGGATTTGCAAGAAAATCTTCCACATCGTAAGATCTTAGATGAGGAGGTAATTTATCATTCATCATTCTGAAGTCATATCCATAGCTATTGATATATACACTATCAAGGTGTGCAGGAGGAAGATAAAGTAAATCAAACTCCTCAGCCAATGCCTATGCAACAAAATAAAATTTAGAATTTATTCTACAGTAAACTATAAAAAGAATAAAAAAATTATTAAAAAATATACTTAAAAGTTTACCTTGGCCAATTTCTTTTTTCCTGATGCAACTGGACCATCCACAACAATAAGTTTTGAATTTTCATCAAATCTCCAAGTGGTTTTATCAAAAAATGAAGCAATAACGCCATAAGGTTTCTCTTGGTATGGAAAACCAGGAGGTCTCTTATAATCCTTGTCACGAAGAGCTTTAGATATCATCCCTGCTACCTACAAAGTAATGACAAATTGAATAGACTTTACACAAATGATTAAAAAACTGCAAATTTGCCAATCTAATATATTTAAATACAAGAATAAAACTGGGTAATTAATATCCATATGAATCCTAAATATTTAGTTTATGACAATAAAATACATAGTAATTTATTCTTTGTATTTTTCTGAAATTATTTCTAAAAAATGAATGCATGTCAATTATTTTGATGATTGAGCATTACTTCAACAAAACTGTAATTTCCAAAGAGGATGATGAAAAAAAAAAAAAAAAAAAATGTAGTTAATGTAGTTATAAGCAAAAATGGTAATTTAACAAGTAATGAAAGATATCTGCATAATTTGAAAATCAGTTACATAAATAAAATAATAATAACATATATATATATATATATATATATATATATATATATATATATATATATATATATATATATATATATATATATATATATATATATATATATATATATATATATATATATATATATATATATATATATATATTCATATGTACGATACGTGTAAATAGAATAAATCTTTCCTAGGTTATTATTAAAAACGTAAAAAAATGGGCGAATATCGGAATATATTAAAATATAACCACTTTTTTTTAAAAAATATATACACCCTCATCTCTCTCAGAATTTTCTTATTTTTTGGTGTACAGGGTTGTTTTAATCCCTGAATTAATTTCTGAAAGTTATAGGTCAATCTGACCAATAGGTCAAACGTACTGACCTCGGTGATTTTGAGGTCATTGGCGAAGGTCACCTGCTTTCGATGTCTATAACTTAAGTAATACTAGTCATAAATTTATAAAATTTTTACATCTTTAGAATCGGAAAAGATCAAGGAATGAAAATATACAAAAAAAAAAAAAAAAAAAATTTTTTTGTATTTTTTTTTTAAATGTTGACCAAAATTTGAGGTCACGATTAGACCTCTTTCTCATATGCTGAGAGAAAAAGTTATAGGTGCAAAAAATGAAAACACATTCATTTGCTATAAGAATCAGCAATAAAAACTTTGAATATGCTTGTATTTTATCCATATTTGGGATTTAATGAAACATATGTTGAAGTTGAATTTTAATATTAGACCACATTAAAGGTATATACATTTAAAATTTTTGGATGTAATTCAATTGACAATTTTAATTGAATAATTTAATTATTTAACTTCACAAGATAACTATTATTTGGGGCAGAAAAAAAAATTTATTAATATTGTTAGGGGAATAAGTATTTTACTTCTAAGAATATTCAGACTCTATACATTAGTATTTGAATTTAGTATTGAAATGTTTAAAACATTTTGAGACTTCTTCTTCTTGAAATATGTACTGTAACCTTGTGCCTCCCTTTAATGAAGGAGGAGACATTAATGCCAATATGGAATATCCATGGAACAGAGCATTCTCTTTCTTGTGGGAAAATTATATGACCTGATTCCAATCAAAGTGCCAGAAAATACGCTTAGGGCAGGGTGGAGCAGTTGGAAAGAAAGCTTGAAAATTAAGAGTAATAAGATTGTGGTCAGATTTACCAATAGATGCAAAAACAATGTATTTATAGAGAGAAGGACTAGTAGTGAAGCATAAGTCAAGTGTGTTTTAAGAATTGGTTGAGATGATCCAGAATGTGTGTTGGTTCTTTAATCAGTTGCTCCAGATCATTGAGAATGCTATATGATTCGGCCCCCTCCTCTCCTGGATAAGTATGAGAGGACCCCAACCACTCAGTGTTGTGAACATTGAAATCCCCTAAATAGAGGACCTCAGTATTTGGATGTGAAAACATAACAGTTTCATGAGAAGTAGTTAGGTACTTAAAAAAGGTAGAAAAATCTAATCTATTGGGAGAACAAGTAGCAGAAACACAAGATTATTGTAGTGGTAGGAAGAAAGATTTTAAGCCACAGAATATCGAAGTTAGGAGATTCAATATTTACAAGAAATGTTGCTGAAGTGTTAGGTTTACGTAGGCACAAACCACCCTTAGAATGGAAATTATGAAATAAGTTATAGTTGGATATATTAAAAAAAGTTTGTGGAGGAATTCTTAGATATCTGGGGCTCAGACAAGAGCAAAAGATTTGGATGAGAGTTATAGAGGTGGTATTCCACAGAGGCCAAATTAGAAAGTAAGCCACAGACATTGGTGAAGTGTATAGAGAACCCACACCTGCCATTCTACACACACAATCACAATTAAATCAGACAGACAAAGAAACAAACAAGGAAAAAAGATAAAACAGTCAGACAGATAGACAAAAAAAAGCAAACAAGAAAACAAAGTCAAACTGAAATAACATTTAAAGTAGAAACAAATTTCAAAATGGTAAAATAAATTTAAAATAAAAAATTTAAACTTAAATTAGTCTTAAACAATTTTAAGTTAAAAATTCAAAGTGTATCAAATGGCTATAATTTTTTATCTGGGAAAATAAAACTTCCTAATAATAATAATAATAAAACTTGTATTAAGTTTAAGAAAATTAAAAAGTTAAAACTTGATCTTTAAAAATGCTGATAATCCACATAGTAAATATTTAGTAAGCTTGCAGAATATTAATTAGTTAAAACACGAATTAATTCAGGACAATGACTGAAAAGATGTAGAATAAAAAATAAAAAACACACATATTTTCACTTAACACAAACACATGATAAAAAAAAATAAATAAATAAAATAAAATAAAGTTAAAAACACATCCTCACTCAACAAAAGTTAACCATTATATATATATATATATATATATATATATATATATATATATATATATATTATATATATATATATATATATATATATATATATATATATATATATATATATATATATATATATATATATATATATATATATATATATATATATATATATATATATATATATATATATATATATATATATATATATATATATATATATATATATATATCATATATATATATATATATATATATATATATATATATATATATATATATATATATCTTATATATATATATATATATATATATACTATATATATATATATATATATCTGGCATCTTCTTAATATTTTTGGGAGATAAAAGGGATTGTGAAACAAATGAAAATTTATTTCCCAATAGTGACTTTCTGATAACAGCAGCCATTTTTAAGGTCTGAAATATAATACCAAGTGGTAATGATTTCAATGTATGTGTAAAGGATACTGGATGGTTAATTCTATTTTAAAGGAAAAAAATATATTAGTGCAAAACTTTTGCTATTATACTTTCTACTAAAGCTGAACGCTTCACTCAAACTTTTGCCTTAAACTCTACCATAAATGATTTCAGATCTATTCCTCCACCTCCACTAAGGCAGAGTATGGTCCTGATGGTATTCCTCCTTTTTTTCTTATAATGTGATTTTGAGCTTGCACCCTGAGATGGTAAACTTTTTCATTTCTGTCTCTCTGCTTCAACCTTGCTGGAAACGTGCACTCATTCAGCTTGTGCTAAAGAAGGGAGATCCCTCTCAACCATCTAACTATCATCCTATTTTTTTTAACCTCCATTCTTACTAAAATTTTCAAATTTATCCTTAACAGGAAGATTTGGAAATACCTCGATTCTTCTAATCCTGTCTCTAATATAATTTTAACTTTCCTTCTTTCTCTTTCCCTCTTCTAGCATCTTCTGATGGTATAAGTCATTTTAACTTCTACTAAAGTTGAAAATTTAACTCAAACTTTTGTATCTAACTCCACCTTTGACAATTCCAGGGCTATTACTCCTCCTTCAACTCCCTCCACTTCATTTATGTCTACTAATATTGTAATTTCTTCTAAAGTTGCCATTTATGCTCTCTCTGAACTTAACACTAAAAAGGTGTATGATCCTGATGACATTCCAAGTGTAATTTTCAAGAATCGTGCTTCTGAGCTTCTGCCCTTACTTGGTAAACTATGTAGTTTCTGTCTTTCAACTTCAACCTTCATATGCTCATTCAGCCTGTGCTGAAGAAAGAGGAACCCTCTCAACTCTATTGTCCTATTTCTTAAACTTCCATCCAATCAAATGTTTACAATCTTTCTTTAGCAATAAGAATTGGAAACCTCTATTCTTCTAATCTTATCTCTTATTGCCAGATTGGCTTTTGTAAGGGGTGCTCTACTATATGTCGATAGAGATAGGTACAAAGCTCTGATGTCCAAACTTCCCTCTTTCAGAATCACCCTTCTCACTTTGTCTTCTCTCTGATTTCCTTTCCAGTCAGTCTATAGCAGTTGCTGTAGATGGCCACCATTCTTCCTTTAAATCTATTAATAGTGATGTTTATCATGGATTTGTCTTATCCTCAACTCTTTCGCAACTTTTCATTAACAACCTTCTCTCTATTACTTCATCACCTATTCACTCCTATGCCAATGACTTCACCCTTCATTACTCCTTTTAGTTTAAAAGATGCCCCTCCCAACAGCAGTGAATTAATGTAAGTAGGGTGGCTTTGAAGCAACTGACCTCTGATCTTTTTCATATTTAAAATTGAGGAAGAGAAACCATGGCCATTTCCAATGCCTGAAAAACTTATTTCCTCCACCTCTCTATTTGAAACAACCTTACACACAACTATTTCTTTTTTTTTGAAAATAAATAACCTCAAACCTTTGTCTTTTCTTAATATCCTAGTTTCTTTTTCTTGTGACCTTTCTTGAAAGGATCACATTACTACTTTTCTAAATAAGATTCTAAGAGGTTGAGTGTTCTAAGGAATCTTTGAAATTTCTTCCCAGAACCCCAATTGCTTGCTCTTTATAGGGGTATTATTCGCCCATGTATGGAGTATGTCTCACATATCGGGGGTGGTTCCACTTATAGCTCCTCCACTGAGAAGGGAAGGGGTAGTGTGACATACCTTTCTACACAATCTCATCCTTTCTCTGTCCAACTCTTTGACCTTCAGACTTAACTGTTATGCTCAATCTTACATGTACTGAACTAGTAAAGTCTGGAACACACTCCCTTTATCTATTTTCCTAATTTCCTTTGATTTGCACACCTTCAAACACTGTGTACTGACATGTTGCCCATTAATTGATGATGATTCCAGCATTCCTCCAACTTTAGTGGAAATTGGTTGACCTCTGACCTTCCTTCACCAGCTTTTCTTTGATAAAAAGTTTGTCTTTTAGCCATGGAATTTACCCCATCTAAAAAGTGGCAAGAACTGAAGCTCCTCCATTCAGACAAGGGTGGATGAGCCCTTTGTATAGGTAGAACAGCTACAAGGAATGAAAAAATTTCTTCACCTAAACGGATTTCCATTTTCTCTAATATAGTTTAGCAACCATTGTGAAATGGTTTCCTTAGCAATTTTTTTCTTCTTGTTTTGACCATAAATGTTTATAATGCACACAGGTGAGACTAATAAACCTTCATATATGAGTTTTTTTTATACAAATATTTTTAAAAGAATGATAATTATAACTGAAGGAACTACACCAGGAAACACTATCTCATCATGGCGTATGTGTGATATGGTTTGATGAGACAACTAGCAAGGGTTCTGGATAAGTCCCATTGTTTCCCTTGCAATGTTCCGGAGAATAGAATCCTCAATGAAATTTTCCGAGGTAGTATAGTTGGGTGAGATGTACATTTTTTTTATTTAGAACAATTTTTGTATACCCAATTAATTTTGACACAGTGCACAGGAATTTTTTTTAAAATTTCCAGTACACAGTACCAAAATAGTTGGGTATACAAAATTTTTTTCTAAATAAAAAATGTGTAACTTGCTGAACTGAAAAAAAAAAAAAAAAAAAAAAAAAAAAAAAATTAAAAATTCTTTTTTTTATATCCAACCATTTTGCTGTGCAGGGGAAAAATTTCAAATTATTTGTTTTTTTCCCATGTACAAAAATCTTTCTATATAAAAAATGTGTATCTCACCCAACTATATAACCTCTGTAAAAAAATTTATACTCGATCATTTTGGTGCTGTGCACAGGAAAAATTTCATAAAAATTTCAAAATCTTTCCCATGCACAGCAACAAAATGGCTGGATATATAAAAAAAAAAAACTTTGTAGAGGTTGTACAGTTGGGTATGATATACATTTTTTATTTAGAAATTTTTTTTGCATAACCAACCATTTTGATGCTGTGCACAGGAAATTTTTAAAAAAAAATTCCTGTGCATAGAATCAAAATCATTGAATATACAAAAAATTGTACTAAATAAAAAATGCGCATCTCACCAAACTTTATAACCTCTGAAAATTTCATGTACATTGGTAAAATAATAAAAGTTATCACATTTTTTTTTTAATTAGTTTTACCATGCCTTTGTAGAACATTAATATTTTCTAAACGATAAAGAAAAGTTACATTATTTTAAATTCAAACACTTACAAAATAAGTTCTTCAAAACTTTTAAGTTTGATGGTTATATACTCAATAAATTTTTTGGGGATAGACCTTAGAAATTTTTTGGAATTTTGTCAAAAAAAAGCCAAACCAAAAAGGGGGAAATTTTTTTTTAGTTATTGTTGTCATTTATTAAACTACATTAATACAAAACATGGAAATATGAAGACTATTCTACCAAAAACATTAATAGTTTCTTTCATAAAAAATAAAATTGATTAAAATTTACCTGAGGGTGGTTAGTTTTACCCTGTTTTATGGTATATATATATATATATATATATATATATATATATATATATATATATATATATATATATATATATATATATATATATATATACCTTATAAACACCCTTACTTCAACCTAAGGAGCCAAAAAAATTACTTTAAAATAATAAAATCATAAAAAGATAAAAAGAATAACAATTAGTTAAAATTTAATAAGTATGTTAAAAACCAAAAACCAAGTTTCAACCTCAACAACCGGAGATCTTTATTCTTGGTAATTAAAGAAAGAGAACTGAAACTTCCACTCCAAGACAAAGACTCAATTAAATTTTGTTGGTTTGGAATTATGTACAAAAATTAGTCTGAAAATGTTTTTTCCAAAATATTTTTGTAAAATTTCTCATCTTTTATTAAATTATTCAAAATGTCATCAATTTTCACTTAACCAGGGAAACAATTGAAATTATTAGTATTTTTCATGTTTCATGATGAAGGATTCTAAAAACTTTTTATTATCATTATTTTTTGCAAGAAAAAAAAAAAAAAAATTATATATATATATATATATATATATATATATATATATATATATATATATATATATATATATATATATTATATTATATATATTTTAAATAATTTGCACACAGTCAGTATATTCACAGAAAGTATGTTTTTTTCATGTGATTTGTATCATTTTTAATACTGATATGATACAAAAACATATATGAACTCTATATCCATACAAAATTAATACTAGCTGATACTGACAATATTATATATATATATATATTATATATATATATATATATATATATATATATATATATATATATAATATATATATATATATATATATATATATATATATATATTTTTTTTTTTTTTTTTTTTTTTTTAATTAACTTTGTGTAGCAATGCAGAGTGCATTTTTTTGTAAGCTAAATGATGTAGGGCATATATAATAAAATAAATATTTTAGCAGAGGATATTATTTTATTAAGCTTTAAAAAAGATCTGGCAATATGAGTAAATAATAAGGTTCAAATGATAAGTTTCGGATTAAGATTTCAAACTAGTAAAATGAAATAAAATAATATCAGTTAATAAGATGAGATTTATAAACACATTTAAAAATAAAAACACCAAAATATTATAATAAAAGGATAAAAATAAAATAAAAAAAATAAATAAATATTATATAATTAAGCACACAAACTATTTGAACAAAAGAATGAAATTAACATATAAGGAAATTGAAGATTTTTGTCAACAGGTTCTTAGGCATTTTTGAGTTTTACAAAAGAATTACAGACTCAACCTTTACCAACTCAAATTGCTTATTTGTTAATTTGTACTCAACTGTAACAATAGTTTAGTGTGCTTTATTTATATTAAATTTATTTATTTATTTTATTTTTATTTTATTCAATATTGAAATATTCTTGTGTTATTAATAGTTAAATTGTGTTTTAATTTCCTAACATTTATAATGATTGTTACTTATTTTATTTCAATTACAGATGATTTGATAATGGTTTAGATAATCCGAAACATCTATATATGAACTGTTATTATTAATGTCATATTGCCTTTAGCATCTATTATTAAAACTTAATAAAATGATATCTTTTCCTGCTTTGCTAGCAAATATTTATAAATATATATATATATATATATATATAATATATATATATATATATTATATATATATGATTGATTCCAGGACAAAACTGACAGTGCCTGACACCACTGTCTTGGATTTTACTCAAACTTTGTATATCTTGTCTTTTACCTAAAAACAAAGAAATGGTGGTTAAAAAAAATTTAAGGGGTGGGGGAAGTTATGGGTTCTAAAATTTAAATTTTTTTTGAAAGGTCATAACTTAGGTTCTGTTAATGATATATATATATGTGAAACAAAAGGTGTTTGGTATAAAAAGGCATGAAAAACAAAAGTTACTCTTTTACCTATGACTGATATTTTAAAAGTTAAAAAAAAAATTCAAATTGAGGGCATTTCCCCCTTTGAGGCCAATTGTTAAAAAAAATTTATTAATATTAAAAATGTTCCTTTATCATTTATTAATGTTAAAAATGTTCCTTTATCATTTATGCATAAACATATGAAATAAAACGCTTGTTAATTTTAATATTATCAAGAAACAAGGACTTGAAAAATCATCTTTTTTGTCAGGAAAAATGTACTTGGATGGCTGTTTAGTGGAGTGTAGTAAGAAATTAATTTTGTAATCACCAAATTCATGAGACACCTAATCATAATCCCTATCCAGAGTGCTTCATCATATATGCATGCAATATATTGTCCTGGAACATATTCAATTTCAGGTACACTAATTTCTGTGTCACTTGTATCAGATTCCACTTTACTCATCTTAAACAAAATGGGGGATTCATCATTAGATGTCCAGTAGGAAAATATTTTGATTATTTCACTAGGAATAAATTTGTGAAAACCTGCAGTACCTTTAATTAGTAAAGACTTTTGAAATCTGTTGATAAGATGTTTTCTTTCAATTCAACATTCTTAATATTAGATTTACAAAAGTTGTAAACTGACTCTGTAGTAAAAATGTGGTCTGCCACTGTTTTTTGCAACTGTTCTATTAATTGTGCCCCTATTCCATCACACACACTTTTCCCATGGCTAGTTGCAAAAAAATTCCATTCTGCTTTCATTTCAAAATCACTCTCATGATAACATAAGTTAATTAAACAATCTGCTTTTATATTGTGCCTTACAACTGTCTGAAAAGTACTGAATTTTTTTTTTACTGTTAAGAAATTTTGCGTTATATATGTTCACAAAACATTGCTGAAAAGTATACACTGAAGTAATGGAATGTTAAAGAGAATCAGTGATAACACATTAACTTTTGTTGTGAACCATAGGGCCAGCACTTGAAGTAATAAATAACTATGGGATGCAATGTAACCTAATGAAACACATGGGTAGCATCTTGAATGACAAATGAATAATTCTCAGAAAAATCAACAAGTACAATAGCTTCTTCAGGAAGTATATTTTCTTTTAAGCTACCCAGACATGCATTTTGAGTGTTTGATATGTAATGATGGTGAGTCAGATTAACAATGCTATTTGACAAGCTGTCAATGAACTCATCAACAGGTTTCACAAATATTTCTATAGTTGTTCTGTCTGTACTTACCCACTGACAATATTCTACACTGTCACATTCAAATAAAACATCTAGAGAAATTACATAATCTTTGACACCTGATATACTTGGACAATCTTTACATAGCTGCAACATGCAATTCCAATTATTTCTGTAACAAACTGTCTTATCAATTAGAATGTGACTTAAATTCTTTTCACCACTTGCAGACATCATTAGCTATCACATACCACTTTGGCCTCAAACAAGCAAATGATGAAAATCCTACTGGCATTGAAAAGTTTCCTTATATTTTAAATGAATTTCACGAAGCTTTCAAGTATTTAACATTTTTGAATGTGTTCTTTGACACTATCTTTATTTTTAACACTCACACTATCTGCCTTATCTGGACATATATAACTTATCATTTTCATAAAAATATTTTACCATTTCTGTATTTATACATATTCCTTTCGAGTAGTTTGGCACTTCTGGTAAAATACCAAATATTTTTTTTCAATCTTCTGGCCTTGTTAACCAAATATTGTGTTGCTCCAAATAATGTGCTGGTTTCTTCTATGCTGTATGGAGACATTGTAAGTATTTGAAAGTGGCACTTGTATGAAGTAGAAGCATTAAATTCTTTTAGCCTATCATCAAGGCTTCGCACCTATGGAAATGAGAATACTGTTTATGTATATATTATGTAATTTCATTATGTAACGAATTTGATTGAAGAAAAAAACATATATAAAAGTTTTTGTTTTTTTAATAAAATATATATATTGAATATGTTAAAAATATATTTCGGGTTACAAATTAAAGAGCCTATATGAAAATAATATTTGTCTGATTGATACCCTGAGTGCATACTTTTCAATTTTTCTATCCATTTTGCTATTCTTTGACTTTGACATTCCTGATTCATCAATAGATGTTGAAAATACATCTTCCAATTTGAGTTTCAAAGAGGTAGATGCCTTTTCTACCTTACTGTACTGAGTATCTTTGTTTGAACTTTGTTATGGATGCCATCTGTAAAATTATATAGACACTGACTTTTAAGAGATATTTAGTTTACATATTTCCAAAACATTTGATTCATTTCCAAAACATTTGTTGCTAACACTCCAACTGAAAAGGCTAATCTCTTCGGCCTCCTATTCTCCTCTAATTCTACCCTGGACGACTCCGGCAATCCTCCTCCTACTTCTTCTCCTCTCAGAGGTCCCATGCCTTTGCCTGTGATTTCATTTGACCAGGTGCATGGGCTTCTGAAGTCTATGAACGTTAAGGAAGGCAAGCGGCCCGGATGGCATTCCTCCCCGAGTTTTAAGGGAGTGTGCCTCTGAGCTGGCTCCGTCCCTCGTTCAACTTTTCTCTCTATGCCTCAATACTAGTACTTTCCCTCAGTGTTGGAAGCGCGCAATAGTCCAACCTATTCCGAAGAAAGGTAGCCGCTCTGATCCTTCCAACTATCGCCCTATAGCTCTCACTTGTATTCTGTCTAAGATCTTTGAAACCCTTCTTAACTCTCACTTCTTAGATCATCTGGAATCTCATTCCCTTCTTTCTGATCATCAGTATGGCTTTCGTCGTTCGAGGTCTACTGGTGATATACTTTCCTATCTCACAGATCTATGGTCTCTTCTGCCCTTAGGGACCATGGGGAGACTTGCGTGGTGGCGCTTGACATATCTAAGGCGTTTGACCGGGTATGGCATGCGTCACTGCTTTCCAAGCTCCCCTCCTTTGGGTTTCCTCCTTCTCTTTGCTTACTTATGTCTAGTTTTCTTTCTAATCGTTCCATTTCGGCTGTTGTTGATGGAGCGACTTCTTCTTCCTTTCCTGTCAATAGTGGTGTTCCTCAGGGTTCTGTCTTGTCTCCTACTCTATTCTTACTTTTCATTAATGATCTTCTCAGCTGTTCATCTAACAATATACATTCATATGCCGATGACTCAACCCTCCATTCTTCTACTCATTTCAAATCTGCTCCTTCCTTTGCATCTAGAGTTGCTTCTCGTCTACATCTTTCTGATTCCATTCTTGCAGATCTGGATAGAATTTCCCAGTGGGGTCGTCTCAACCTTGTGAAATTCAACTCTTTAAAAACTCAACTTCTCGAAATCTCTCTCTCAAAGACACCTCCTAACTTTTCTATTTCTTTCGATGGTTCTCCCGTCTCTCCTGTTGACAATATAAACATCCTTGGCCTTCACATAAACAAAAAAAATGTCTTGGAAACCTCATATCACAATGGTTGCTAGGGCGGCCTCAAAGAAGCTGGGAGTTCTGTTTAGACTGCGAGAATTTTTTTCTTCCTCGCAGTTACTCCAATTATACAAGGGTCTCATCCGCCCTTGTATGGAGTACTGCTCTCATATCTGGGGTGGCTCAGGTTTCACCCGTCTTTTGGATAGGGTTGAGTCAAAGGCTAAAAGACTTATAAACTGTCCCGCTCTTTCTGATTCTCTTGATTCTTTATCTTTGCGACGTGATGTTGGTGCCTTGTCACTTTTCTATAGGTACTACAGTGGCAAATGCTCGAGGGAACTATCCACCCGTGTACCTCCACCTTTACGGCGTCCTCGCAGCACAAGGGGTGCAATGTCCGCGCATCAATTTTGCGTGGACATAGGCAACTCCAGGCTTGTCCGCTGTGGTGCCTCTTTCTTTCCTGCCACCTCTGTCTTGTGGAACTCTCTTCCATCTTCTGTATTTCCCTCTGCATTTAATCTCAATTTCTTTAAAGCCCGCGTCTGCACCCACCTGAGAAATTTGCGTTAGGTGGGTACTGTAGGGATGGTTTTTATTTTCTGGATTTTGTACTCTATTTACTTTCATTTTTATTCTTTTAACACCCCCTCCTTGAATAGGGCTTTGCCCGTGAGTGGTGGTGATGTGTAAAAAAAAAAAAAAAAAAAAAATACATAATTTAGAAAAAAGTGTAAATGTGGGAAGGTATTTATTCATTTTCAGACCAGCCTAATTTGATATTTCAATGTATGCTTACAAAATTTGACTGGTGTACCTCCAAAGCTCAGAAACCACTGTTTGCACATGTGCTGTTTCATCTTTAAATACTTCTTTTCCTTCTGAAACAGTTACTGATTCTTTATCAGATAAATCACTTTCGTTTTCTTTACTTGTATGTTGGCAATGCTTATGAAGTTTACATTTAAGCAGTGCAAACATATGCATTATGCAAGAAGTCCAAACTCTGTTGATGTTCTCAACAATGTATTTTAGAATGGGATGCAAGCTTTTTAATATGACATTCTTATGATCATAAAATGGATTGCAACAACATTTTTTATAGTTTGCAGACATATTTAAATTTGAATTAAGAAAAAATCTGAAGGAAAAACAAATTGTTAATTAATTTTATCATAAAACAATATTTATTAACATAGTTTTGTTAAGTCCATGTTACTGAAAGTAACATATTAGCATTAAATACTGAAATACACAGGTGTTTCATTTCATACTTTTATGCATAAATGATAAAGGAACATTTTGCTCATCAATAAATAAATTTGCAGCAATTGGTCTCAAAAAGGGGAACAGCTCCTCAATATTAAAATCTTCTTTAACTTTTAAAGTATCAGTCATAGGTAAAAAGTGCTTAGAGCAACTTTTGTTTATCAAGCCTTTTTAAACCAAACGCATTTTATTTTACATCATTATCACTAATAGAACCTATCAAAAAATATTAAATTTTTGGAATCTAAAAATTCTGGGGTGTTGTAACTTGAGCCCCCCTCAAAAAATAAAAAATAAAAATTTAACTACCTTTCCTTTGTTTTAGGTTAAAAAAAACAAGATATTCAAAGTTTGAGCCAAATCTAAGACAATGGAAAAAAAAATTTTTTTTGTATGATTTTTTTTGTATGATTTGACCTATATATATATATATATATATATATATATATATATATATATATATATATATATATATATATATATATATATATATATATATATATATGAACCGACCGAGGCCCTGGCCCAGGCTAAAAATCTGGGAAAACCGGAGGTTTGCCAGCAGCCAGGGTTAAAATGGCAAATTATACTTTTAAAAAAATTCAAAATTTTTTTTTTTTAATTTTCAGCCGATTCTGCTGAAATTTTCAGTGTATATAAATTTTTTACCGGTAAGAAAAGTCCATTTCTAGCATTTTTCCGGGTCTATTACGGTTAAAAAGTTTTTTTTTTTTTTGTTGGAACTTTACCCTTTTTCAAACCACTATTTGGAATAAGCTGAAAGTTGGACTTTTTATTCAAAATTCTATGGGCTACAAAAGCTTCTAATAGATTTTTGTTCCCAGAGTTATAGAAAAATTGTTATAAGCCAAAAACTGACCAACTATTGAAAAAAAAAAATCCACCTTTTCGGACAAAAAATTAAAAAGAAAAAAACTAACATTTCTTATTTTTGGTGGATGTATAGAAGAGGGGTGGGGCTACAAATTCCTCTATATACTTTATTCAATGCGATTCGTTGGTTTCGAGATATAGCTTTCAAAAGGTCCATTCTTGACCAAATTTCAAAAATTCCCAAAGTTTGGGAGGCTATATCTCGCTTCAAACAAATAGCATTTAATAATGCACTAAATAAATGTTGTTGCCCTGTCCCTCCTCTAAACAATATCCAAAAATAAAAAAATTAGTAGGTAGCTTTTTTTTAAAATAATTATTTCCTCCAGAAGTGTACAATTTTTGCAAATTTTTTTCGTGCTTATAACTTTTTCCTAGACGTGATATCAAAAATCTATTCCCACCAATGCAAGAAATTGGGGCTAAGATTATTCAGTTAAATTTTCGGCTAATGTGGACCAGTGGCTTGACCCAATTATTCATTTTTTTTCAACTTTGGATCCAACTAACTTTCAAACCGTTATATACTCTAAAAAATGCTCGAAATAAACTCAGAACTTTGTGAAAAAATGCATATACCTTGAAAATTTCAGCTTAATCAGTCGAATAATAAAAAAGAAAAAATTTCAGATGAAATATAAGAAAATTAAGATTTTTTTCTTTTCTGTTTCTTTTGACCGCTCCGTTTCTGCTAGTGAATGTTCATCTTTGCATTTTGATTTTAGATACTCCATAAGGATTTGGTTGAAAATTTTTTACTTGTTGCATCCAGAGGTTCTCTTCTAATTTTCTGACTGCAAATGTTACATTTATATATTTTGAGCCTATACTGAAACATTGTTAAATACTCCCATACTGCTGAAGCTCATCTTTTAGCCATATTGACTGAAAGTATAATCAAAATAATAATTTTGAAATAATATAGCTAAATTATACAAGTTTGATTCACAGCAATAAAATAACAATGATATGTGTAAATACAGGTTAAATTCATAATTTTATATTTTACATTTTTTAAAATTTTACCTTAGGGTCTTACCTAGGTAAACCTGTTGAATCACTATTATGAATTAGAAATATTTTATTTTTTTTAATTTTTGTACTTTTTTTAAACTTTTACTATACAAAACTAATTTTTTGAAATTTTTTCAAAGAAAATGCATATAATCATTAATTTAAGTGAATGTTGGCTATTCTACTACTTCCTTAGAATTAAATAAACCTCTATTAAATTTATATCTAATTTTCTTAACTTAAAATTTCAGTCCTTTTGACCTCTTTACAAATATATATATAAATATATATATATATATATATATATATATATATATATATATATATATATATATATATATATATATATATATATATATATATATATATATATATATATATATATATATATATATATATATATATATATATATATATATATAATTTCAAAATCTGTACTAAAATAAGAATTGCAAAAACAAGAAACAAGAAACAGATAATTGGTAACTCACCTCTCAGTGTAATAGCCCCAAGCTTTTTTCGTAGAATTATATTTATTTATTATATTTTTTATATTACAAATACATTCTCCAACAAGTATGGAGATAAATTTAATATATGCTAAATATTTCTAAAAACAATCAAAGCTTTTTCACTTATAACCAGCAGAAGTCAAACATCGAGTTATATACAAAAAACACCACAATTCTAAAATAAAAAAAACAAGATGCTTCTTAGCATATATAACTTTAAATCGTGAATGAAATTTTTTAAGTTTTTACAAATACTAAACACTATATCCTCTATAAGAATGTTAGAAACTAAAAATAAATTATTTTGTCTTTTTATAAACTATACTCTACAAAATTAACTAAAAAACCAGAAGATCCCCTCAACACTTTGATTGCCAAGCTGGTTTGAGGTAATATTTCCCAGGAGACCTAAAAAAATGATTTTTAATAAATGAAAAGAACATGGTCCGACAATTAAAGTGGTATGGGAAATTTGTAAAAATTTTAATCATTTTACAAATTATTAATGCTTTAATTTTATTTCAGTTTTTCCTTGTAGGTCATGTCACACATATATGTGTGACAGGACCTTTTTCCCTTAGGCCTTGTCACACATTTTTTATTTAATTTTTATGTATTATTTATCAGTTTTATTATTATCTAAAATTCTGAAAATCTGAAAAAAAAAAAGAAAATAATAAGAAACAAGTGTCAAAACTACAATTTGCTATCACACATATATGTGTGACATGACCTAATATGTGTGAGGAAGTAATTGATAAAGTACAAAATGCAATCACAATGAAATAGATAATTATTTAAAAAATAAAAGATAGGAAAGAGATTTGCAAAACAAGATAGGTTGCTTAAGAGTTTGAAGAGATAAAGGCAGGGTTGGGAGTTGATAAAAAAAAAAAAAAAATAATTAAAATCCTGACTCTGTACTCATTGGGTCAAAAAATTTGCTGGGTAATAAAATACAAAATTAATAATGATGATGATAAGTTAAGTCCAGTATGACCCATTAATAATGATGATGATAAGTTAAGTCCAGTATGACCTATTAGCAATCTTGTAATAGCTGCCTCCAACCTCCTGTTATATTCTAATATATATATATATATATATATATATATATATATATATATATATATATATATATATATATATATATATATATATATATATATATATATATATATATATATATATATAGTAGAAATCTGCAAATAGGCTACTCCAGGTCCATACTCGCAATCAAGTAGTTAGAACTCCCCTTTTGTTTTTTGTTTTAAGGTAGCTAAATATAATTTATTATTCAGTTATGACATGGATGCATGTTTGACAGATTATAAATCAGCTTTTTTTCCTTTGCAGATAGTAAATAGTTTATAAAAACTTAATACTTATGACAGAGAATATTAGGAATATTCAGTACAGGAAGATTGCCAATTTTTTTTTTAAGGATTTTCAATTTCATCTTCCTTGCAAGGGTAAGTTGACTACTTACATATCCTTATAGTTAATAGAAGAGGTTAGACAAACCTAAATATAACTATTTGGATGGGTTAACGTTTATAGTGAACTAAACTAATACCTGTATATTTTTAGATGCCAATCTTACACCCACAATTACACCAGTAGACACAACACTTATGGTTTCCAGTTGTCATTCTGTTGAAACATATTCAGGTCAAAATCTGGTGAGGGATGAAAGTGATGTGGAGGTTGGTTTGAATATTTTAGATGAAAGGGAATCTGAATCAAGGTTGAGTTCTTCACTTAATAGTTGTCGAATGTCAGCTGATCTGCAATTCAAGTGGGTCAGATTCTGAAGGCTTCACTGCAGGGAGGGTGAATACTCGTGATGTTCGGGATATTCTTGGGAGAGATTCATCATTATATAATCTCAGGTCCCTGAAAACGAAATGCAAACCAGGGTTGTTGAGACCATAGTAACTACAACTATTAGCACTACAATTGGGCATGGAACTCATTCTCGTGGTCCTGTCCCAGAATATATTAATGTTTTAGAAAAGCCATTAGAATATATGTGGAAACATAACTAATGCATACCATACTAAATTTTATTAACTTGTTTTGCATAATATTTGATTTTGATATTTAGGTTTTATTATTTACATTCGTTTGTTTAATTTTTTTCTTATTTACACATATTATTTGCATTGAATTTTATTATTTTTTATTATTTATAAATATATTGGTTTTTAATTCTTCTGAATTACTTTCTAGGTTTTTTTTTTTTTATTTTTCATTTCATAATTTTTTTTTTGTGACAATTTCATACAATCATATATTGTATTTTTCAGATGGTGAAAGTTCTGGAGATGTAAATTATTTGCAAATTGTCATGTAACATTTTGTAAAAAGGATTTTGTTTTTCTCTTTGAGAATGGAATGATATCCCTCTGTTGGAATTGGTTGGAGGACTTTGTTTGCATTTTCTCTCTTGCTCACAATCAAATATTTATTATTGGCTTGAAACTCATGGCAAAGCAGTTATATGGGGAGGATCTTATTCTATGAGGAGGGAGCTTGCTTTCTTTTCTCACTACTGTATGACTGTTTGGTGAAAGAAAAGTACCTTTTCTTTGGTGAGGGACAATGTAGGAATCTGCAAATAGGCTACTCCAGGCCCATACTCAAAATCAAGTAGTTAGAACTCCCCTTTTGATTGTTTTTTTTGTTTTAAGGGAGCTAAATATAATTTATTTTTCAGTTATGACATGGATGTATGTTTGACAGATTATAAATCAGCTTTTTTTCCTTTGCAGATAGCAAATAGTTTATAAAAACTTAATACTTAAGACAGAGAATATTAGGAATAATCAGTACAGGAAGATTACATTTTTTTTTTTTTTAGGATTTGCAATTTTATCTCCCTTGCAAGCGCAAGTTGAAATTATACTTATAGTAATAGAAGTGATAGACAAACTTAAATATAACTATTTGAATGGTTAACGTTTATAGTGAACTAAACTGATACCTGTATATTTTTAGGTACCAATCTTGGAGTCAATTGTAAATCTTGAGCTCATATTAAATGGGGATCTAACTGATGCTAAGGCCAGATGAATTGTGTGAGATAATTACTAAATTATCAGTTTCAGCTTCGTCATATATTTAAACTGATCACAATTGAGCAGGCAAGCAAAGCAACAATCTCCTCTGGCAAATTACCAGTTAAGTAACATTTCTATACAACCTGTAGTTTATTTTAGAATCCGCACAAATATTCATATTTGTGTGAGTACCATCACTCTCATTAATTCATATTTTCATATATTGTAGAAATTTGTATAATTGACCATATGCAAATATTCATATTTGTGTATGAGACAAAACTTGTATAATTGAGCACTATGCAGATATTTACATCTGTGTATGCAATAAGATTGTGTTATTGATAGGGATTCATTAACTGCACCATACATAAATAGTCATATTTGTGTATGAGGTTGCAATTATTGAATAAATCATATCCAAATATTTATATTTGTGTATGAGGAAAATTTGTATAATTGAGCACTACACAGATATTTATATCTGTGTATGCAATTAGATTATGTTATTGATAGGGATTCATTAATTGCACCATACATAAATAATCATATTTGTGTATGAGGTTGCAATTATTGAATAAATCATATACAAATATTTATATGTATATGAGATTAAACTTTGTATAATTGAGCACTGCACAGATATTTATATCTCTGTATGCAATTGAAATATTTCATTGTAAGTCATTGGTACATACAAAAATATTTATATTTTTGTATATAACTAATAGTTTGGTTGTGGTCATAACAATTCTGGTTCACACATTTTTTCTTATTAGTAAATGGTTTTTTGAGTCTGTATTTATATTTCAGTAAATTTATATATTAGTGGGTATATTTTCATTTAGTAGATAGTATCCTGCATTTTCCAGTAGTTTGTTTTGTTTAACTGTTCTGATTCATGTAAAGTCATCTGCAGAGTCACGAGAGTCATAGGTATTGGAGGTTTCATTTGCAATTCTTCTTTGATTCACCCAGGCCACGTTAAGGGTGAAGAAGCTTGTAACACAAGAATCCTAAAACCAGACCTGAGTGTCTGCCTTATCTTGTTGTGTAACTAAAATAAGAGTGAGAGAAGTGATGTTGACTGCCGAGCCTTTAGTCTTCAATTGAGAGGGTTGAAGGGTTGTAAAGAGACAGTATTTCACCTTTACAGTTTGTTTATGTATGCAAGAATTAGCTCTGAAATGCCCAAGGTAAGATGAATAGAAAAGGTTGAATTTTCACATGTCTAAAAATCTTGTTGAAAAATCCTTTTTTTTTCTTAATTTCAAGTGGAGTGCTTGTGATAGAAACTAGGGTGTGTGCAACTTGAGCTGCTTTATCAATAATCTCATTAGAGGCAATACCAATATGTGATGTTTTCCACTGAAAATGTATCGTCCAAGCAGGGTTAACAAATAATCTTTAAAGACTGGAGTGAATTTGACTATATATTCGGTGATATGATTATGGTTTGCGCATGGAAAGATGAATTGCTACCTGAGTCATAGGAAATAATAATTTGTGGATTAAGAAACTAGACTATAAATTATGTAGCCTGATATATGGAATAATAGTTCTGTACAGAAAAAAAATGGAGTGATCTGGTGATAATTTCTAAGTTCTTATAAGTTAAAGGTATGATAAATATATCGCTGAGAATGTTGAAACAGGTTGTTATTTTAGATCCATCTATATAAATGAGGAAGAAATCAGAGTATTCATTATAGAAAAGGTTAAGGAAAATTTGCAGACCTTCATGTGGAGTGTTCTTCTGTTCTATATCTCCAGTGAGAGATTGAAATATAACTGATGTAGAGTTGCATATGAAAGAGGAGACATAATGGTACTTGAAGAGAAATGAGGGACAAATCCCCAGAATGCAAATACCCCCATGATAAAATGGTTGGTGTCTAGTTTTCCAGATATGTAAGCAATTTGAGTTTATGAAAGAGAGCTATTTGCAGCTAGAAGTAGGTAGGCTTAGCAAATGTATAAGAAAAATAGCAGGAATATAAATTATGTATAATATCAATATTAAATGTTACTAGATATTTGAAATACTTAAAAAATATATTTTCAAAACTTTTTATTTAGGTTTTTCCTATTTACTGGTCTTAACCATATATTTACCCTTTAAGTCAAGGTTAGGTTAAGTAAACTAGTTTTTCTATTTAACAATTTATTTACCAACATTAGTATCAATATACTTTCCGATTATCTTACTCTGCTCAATTTCTTACACCATATCAAAGTTGCTGATAAAAACCAAGCTTTATGATGTTGAAAATATATTTTTACTACTTTACGTGCATTTTTATTTAGCGAATCTGATTTTCAGACCAACTTTTATTGTTTTCAATATACATTACATTTCCTGTTTACATTTTGAATAACTAAATGCCAGGTAAGAGGCAAACCATGCATACTTACCATTATATAATCTACAAAGGACCATCTGCTCCCTTCTGCTACTCCTGTAAGTATAACTCCAATCTTGGATCAAAGGTTTAATTTTTGGAATCCCTTACATTGATTCAAATTTCCCTACCACAACAAACCACAAAACTTTCAAACAGCACACCTCAATGCAATCACTAAGAACTTGATCTCTACTGACAAACCCAAAATAGAACTCTCTCGTCTCAGCAGCTTGATCCACTCTATTATGCAAGTCAATACCCACATGCCCGGGAATCCAGATTAACCTTACCTTACTGTCATTAAATGTACAAATTAACTTTTTATTTTATGTATTAGAAATGATAAGAATTGTTATACCTTGATTTCCTAAAATTTAGACCTTAATTAAATGCTCAGAGTCTTGCAGACAATTATGACCTCTGTACTGGGTTAAATAATGAAAGGCTGACCTCATCCGTGAATTTTTACTGTTATCAAAAAATATAAAGAACACGAGAAAAATGAAAATCACAGACATTTTGAAAATAATCATAATTTGAGTAAAAAAAATAAAATAAATAAAAATAAAAAAAATAATGCTGGTAAAAACTAAAAAACTATCTATATGAAAATTAAAATTTCCAAAACTTTCTATATCTAAAAACCTAATTTGATTTGTAATTAGAATGTATAAAACAAAAACAATTTACACTTTTATCACTCAAACTAGTTCTTAGTTGAGTTCCAATATGTCTTGCAGCTGAGAATCTCTTTCTGAGTCAATGCTAGATGGAAGTATAGGTTCTGGTGCACTCGTAATTTTTTAATGATAATTTTTTCTCCAGTTCTGTCAAGTATGTCGAACTCCTTAGTGAATTTCACTGAGATTGTGCTTTACTTTTAGTGATACTTTTAACTCTTATTTTAATTTTTTTTTTATTTCACACTCTAATTTCTAAAAGGATTTCTGTTGATTCTGACTGTCAGCTTTTTCTTTCTCAAATTCGAATGAATTGGACGAATAAATATTGATACTTCAAAGGCCCGTAACACGTACCGACAAAGCGTAATAGCTTATAGCCGTCTGCACTCTACCAAGGCCTTCTAAAATAGAAGACCTTGACTTTACTCAGAAGAATTGAACTATGGCAATATCGACGCAGTCGAGAAAAGATTGTGAGTCACAATTCCTTCGGCATTGTTTTGAGAGAATGCTTCAGCTTGTGTGATTTTCAAATTCAATTTTTTACTTTTGTTCTTAGTTGAAATAGGCAACAAATTTTACACGTTCATCCATAATCCAGTGATAGTGCATTCACCACTGAGACATTAAACCATCCTGTTTAGTATTTCCTATATTTGTGAGCTTATATTTATGACCTAATTGCATATTAATCCTATTATTATTTCTTCGTTTATAAGGATAAGTAAAATATTTTTATTCTTATATCAGTGTGTCTATTTTTGCTTTCTATTAAAGTATTTTTCTTTGTATGTTTAAACCCTCACCTTTATTGTGGGTTCTAGCTGTGAGTTTGATATCAGGGTTGATATAATAAAAATCAAAATAAATAAATCAGTTAATTTTTTTATGTGATTTTTTTTATTTTATTGAATTTTTTTTATTTTTATAAAAAAAAAATTAAAATAACGTCACTGTCTTCATATTTTTAAGTTCAAAATATCGTTAGAGAAATTAAAAAGTGAAAATAAATTAAAATTAATATAAATTTAGTAATTTTAATGGGCTGGGGGAAAAAATTAGCCAACGTTCAACGATATTTTTTGCTAAATTATTGAAACCTGTAACACTGTTTTACTTTTGAATTCTGACAAATATTTACTGTAAAAGGCGGTTGAGTTATATACAATTTATTAATTTTAAAATTTCAGTAGAAATGTTTATTAAAATTTAATCAATTACTATTTTTATTTATTTATTAATCACAAATTTCATTTAATATATATATATATTTTTTTTTTTACAGAACGCCACTGCTCACGGGCAGAGCCCTTTTCACGGAGGGGGTACACACAAGGGGAAAGAAGACTCATTCAAACACAGACCTAACGCACATCCCTCAGGTGGGCACAAACTGAAGCCTTGAAGAGTGGAAGATTAAATACAGTAGGAAAAATAGAAGATGGTAGAGAGTTCCACAGAACAGAAGTGGCTGGAAAGAAGGAGGCACCCCAACGGGCCAGCCTGGGGTTTCCTACATCCACACAAAATTGGTGCGAAAGCAGGGCACCCCTTGTGCAACGAGGACGACGCAACGGTAGAGGAATGAGAGGGGCCAATTCCCTCGAGCACCTGCCATTGTAGTACCTATATAAAAGAGATAGTGCACCAACGTCACGTCGCAGAGATAAGGGATCAAGAGAGTTTGAAAGTAGGGGACAGTTAATTAATCTTTTGGCTTTTGACTCAACCCTATCCAGAAGAGAGGAGGAGCCGGAGCCCCCCCAAATGTGAGAACAGTACTCCATACAAGGGCGAATAAGACCCTTATATATTTGGAGTAACTGTTCAGAAGAGAAAAATTCTCGCAATCTGAACAGAACTCCCAGCTTCTTAGAGGCCGCTTTAGCAACCATTGTGATATGTGGTTTCCAAGATAGTTTGTTGTTTATGTTTAGACCAAGAATGTTAATGTTATTTACAGGTGAGACGGGAGAGCCATCGAAGAGGATAGGAAAGTTAGGAGGTGTTTTTGAGAGGGAGATGTGAAGAAGTTGAGTTTTTAAAGAGTTGAATTTCACAAGGTTGCTATGACCCCACTGGGAAATCCCATCCAGATCGGCAAGAATAGAATTGGAAAGTTGAAGATCTGAGAGAAAACTAGACAATAGTAAGCAAAGAGAAGGAGGAAACCCAAAGGAGGGGAGCTTGGAGAGCAGTGACGCATGCCACACCCGGTCAAAAGCCTTGGATATGTCAAGCGCCACCACACAAGACTCCCCGAAGTCCCTAAGGGCAGAAGACCACAGATCAGTAAGATAGGAAAGTATGTCACCAGTTGACCTCGAGGGTCGAAAGCCATACTGGTGATCAGAAAGAAGAGAATGAGACTCCAAATGATCCAGGAAATGAGAGTTGAGAAGAGTTTCAAAAATTTTAGATAGAACACAGGTGAGAGCTATAGTTTGATAGTTAGAAGGGTCAGAGCGACTACCTTTTTTCGGGATCGGTTGAACAAACGCACGCTTCCAGCATAGAGGAAAGTATTAAGGCATAGAGAGTAGAGCTGAACGAGGACAGGCACTAACTCGGAAGCACACTCCCTCAGAACACGAGGGGGAATGCCATCCGGGCCACTGGCCTTCCTGACGTTCATAGATTTCAGGATCCCATGCACCTGATCATGAGTAATTACAGGCAGAGACATGGGACACCTGAGAGGAGAAGGAGTAGGAGGAGGGATGTCAGAATCGAGCATTGTGGAATTAGATGAAAAAAGGAGGCCGAAGAGATTAGCCTTTTCAGAAGGAGTATTAGCTACAGAACCATCAGAGGGAATAAGAGGAGGAAAGGCAGATTTACAGAAGTTGTTAGAGATATTTTTGACAAGAGGCCAGAAATTTTTATCAGTAGGAGAGCCATGGAGGTCAGGGCACTTCCTTTTATGAAAGTACGCTTAGTCCGTCGAAGAACATCCCTGCAACGATTCCGAGCTGAATGAAAATTAGCAAGAGTGATAGGAGAAGGAGAGTTTTTCCATTCACGATAAGCACTGTCTCTCTCGCGAAGAGAGCAGCCATCATCAAACCATGGATTTCGAGGAGAAAAAGATTTAGTTGAAGATGGAATGAATCTGCCCATCCCTTCAAGGATTACGGCCCCTACCTTTTCAGCAGAGACAGAAGCATCCCCCAAGACAAAGCAAGATTCACTCCAATGATAATTAGCAAAGAAGCGGCTCATTGCCCCCAATTAGCCCGATTAAAGTGCCAGAAAGTACGTTTAGGGCATGGTGGAGCTGTTGGAGAGAAAGCATTATAACTAAGAGCTATAAGATTATGTTCAGAGTTACCAATAGGAGGGAAAATGGTGTATTTATATCTAGAAGGAGTAGTGGTGAAGCATAAATCAAGTGTATTCAAGAATTGGTTAGGACGATCTGGAATGTGTGTGGGTTCACTAATCAATTGCTCCAGATCGTTAAGAATACTGAATGATTTGGCCTCCCTCCCACCTGTATCAGTATGAGAGGAGCCCAACCATTCATATATATATATATATATATATATATATATATATATATATATATATATATATATATATATATATATATATATATATATATATATATATATATATATATATATATATATATATATATATATATATATATATATATATATATATAATGAGCTATCTAGTATCTATAAATAAAAACTTACTCAAAAAGTTTACTGTAGCTTACTTGTTCCGTAGAATTATCATTTATAATAATTAAAAAAAAAAAAAAAAAAAATAATAATATATATATATATATATATATATATATATATATATATATATATATATATATATATATATATATATATATATATATATATATATATATATATATATATATATATATATATATATATTAGAGGTGGACCGGATATCCGCATCCGCATCCGCAACTGCGGATATCCGCCGCAATTGAATATCCGCAACCGCATCCGCCTCCGCGGATAGTAAAAAATTATAAGTAAATTATGAGTTCAGCTGAATCATGTTTGTCAGATGTGATACCACTTGTTTCAACATTGAAAGTTGTGTTAACAAATGTTAAGTCTAAGGGAGTTTCAAGGATGACTGAAACATTAATGAAGGAGATGAACGACAGATTTGAAAACCTGGAAAATGATGATGCTTATACAATTGCAACCTTTTTAAATCCTAGGGACAAAACAAAAATTTTTTAAACCACTTGTTTCTCAGAATGTTAAAATCAAATTAGGATGCTTATGCGATGAGATGATAGAAACAGATAAAATAACGCCTTTCAAGAAAAAGCAAAAGCTCTCAGATACAAAAGAAACAAAATCTGTTAGCTTAAGCATTACTAGAATCAATGAAAGATCTTCTAGCTTCCAGCAGAGATGAAGAATCACAGTCAGAAGTGTCAAAGGATACAATATCGATTATTGAAAATTATCTGAAACTCCCACGTTTGGAGGCAGATAAAGACCAACTAGTTTGGTGGAGAGATAATTGCAAAAGTTTCCCTTTTCTTGCTGAGCTGGCAAGGACTTATTTAGCATGTCCTTCAACTAGTGTTGCTAGTGAGCGTCTTTTCAGTGGAGCAGGCCTCATTTACGACGAAAAGCGAACCAAACTTTCACCTGAAAGAGCCCAAAAGCTTTTATTTCTAAAAAATAACTTACCAATTATTAACTTCAAATGGAATATGTGAAACTGTGAAGTGTGAAGGTAATACTGAATTACTGGCTATATATATATATATATATATATATATATATATATATATATATATATATATATATATATATATATATATATATATATATATATATATATATATATATACCTTTTTCCAAATGGGTGGAGGTTGGGGAAAGAGATTGGTGGGGTGTTGA
The DNA here is from genome assembly GCA_009176605.1 of Armadillidium nasatum. NCBI lineage: Eukaryota > Metazoa > Arthropoda > Malacostraca > Isopoda > Armadillidiidae > Armadillidium > Armadillidium nasatum. The sequence continues at coordinate 38,044 of SEYY01008174.1, forward strand.
AGAGTTGGGTCCCCGTCCCACAACCTGGTAACATAGTTCTGGATATTATATTTAAAATTCCAGGAATCTAATGCAAAAACTCTTAAAAAATTAAACTATACGCATCCGCATCCGCATCCACATCTGCGGATATCCGCAATTGAATATCCGCAACCGCATCCACATCCGCATCCGCGGATAGTAAAAAATTACTATCCGGTCCACCTCTAATATATATATATAATATATATATATATATATATATATATATATATATATATATATATATATATATATATATATATATATATATATATATATATATATATATATATATATATATATATATATATATATATATATATATATATATATATAATATATATATATATATATATATATATATATATATATATATATATATATATATATATATATATATATATATATATATATATATATATATATATATATATATATATATATATATATATATATATTATAAAAATTTAATAATATAAAGAAAACAATTTTTTTAAAAAGATGGTTTATTTGCAGAATTTATGGGAGATTAATTTTTTAAACTAGAAGAAATCAGTCGAATGTAATCTCTCCAAAATTTGCAGAAAATAGCACTTGACCATCGAAAGAGCATCTCTGTAAAAGTATACAAAGAACAAAATTTTAGTTTTAAATAGGAACAAAAACAACTTACACAAGAAAGAACACTGACATAAAAAGCTTACATAGAATCACTTTGATTGTTTCGTTTTGAGAAACATTTAGTTTCTCAGGAGGAGTCAAATAAGTCAAATAGGGACAGTGGGAATCTCGTTAATCCATTCATGCGCGTCACTAATTAGATGATGAGGCATTTGGCTACCTTATAGAGTCATAACTACATCCTCCAGCCGTTAACCAACAAGGCGCAAGGCCTCTTTTTCCGTTGTGCGACGTACGAGGATGAGCCCCTCCCCTGTCGCCTGGAAGGGCACCTGTGTAGAGGCTGCGGAGGATGGAGATTTTATCCTCTGCATCACGCACCGCCACTCCACAACCCACCTCCCCGGCGACGGCCAGCGAGGGCTCTCCCGACTGGTGTCTCGGCGGCGCCACCCGCTGCTCCAGCCGTTCCTTCCCCCGCAGTGCAATCATCCGGATCATCGGCCTGGGTTAGTTGGAGCTACCGACATGGCGTCCAGCCATGCCGGATTCCCAACAGGGGTGGTCAGTCCCTGAAGGGGCGCACGGGGAGAGACTGGTACCCGAAGGTTTGGCCAGACCTCTACACCTAGTTTACACACTATACTGCGCGGATGAAGAGCACCGCTCACACAGGGGGAGGCATCAAGGGGCACGGTCTTGTTCCTCTCCGCCTCCCCCCCCCCGATTAAGGCCCAACTCACCCGACACGGTGACTCTACAGCGGGGCTGATAGAGCTCAAAATGCCATTAACCGACCCCAGGGCGGCACTAAGCTGCAGTAAATGCGTCCTCCCAGATAGGGCCGGCCGTCACTACCTCTACCTAGTACTCCTTAGATAAGGCAAAAGGGAGTAAAGGTGAGGGGAGGGCAAGGGTCCGCACTCATAGAAATTGCTCCCCCCCCCCATGGGCTCTAGTGAAGCTAGACTTCGGAGACTCCCGAAGGCACTCCGAAGACCCCTTTGTCGCACTGGGGGCGCGCAAGGGGACATATCCCGAAGGAGTCTCACCCCCCACTTCCACAGAGGTTGTTCTATTACTCTAGCGGGTAGCTATAAAAAGCAGGGAGGTAACTATGTTCTATTCGTGTTCCTCTCGGAGAAGTTTAGTTCTTGTTCATTCGACTGTTGCAGCTTCACAATTCAACTATTTAAAGAAAAATATATCGAAATGAGTCAAATTATAAAGTTATTCAGATTTTCGAAACGTATTAAATCTTTTGAAGTTAAACTGATTTAAGCAATCACAAATAAATAAACTTTCGAAATTGTGAAAGATTTTTTAGAACTTTTTAAATAACTTTACAGTTTGAAATCCATAAGAAATCTTTTCGATACAACTTCAAAAATGAGAACTATCAAATACGACTTTTAATTCCTGGCTCTGAATGAGAATTTTACGATATGAATTCAAAAAGAGAACTATTCAATATAATATCAGAATGAGAACTGATTCATAAAAAATAGCAACTTTCCATTTTACTTTTAGTGCTATGTAATTTTAGCTATATGATTTTTTTTAGCTATTTAAATATTATGATTTTTATATATTCCGGGGGGAGGGATGGCTCCAGCCCTTTTGGGTGGAGTCATCAAAAGAAAAAAGTAAATGATTTGCGCTTACATTTTTTTTAATATACTCACGCCCTTGGAGAATTTTTGCTTTTATTCAGAATCGGAGTCAGAAGCTGCGTTCAGAAACCGAGCAAAAGTGAGCGCTCGGTAAAATGCGAATACTTCAATTTTATTGGTAGAAAATAAGCATCCAATCACCAAGGTCTTAGATGGAGTTGATGACGTAGCAATCCTCTCGATTTTCTGAACCCTAAAATTTGATCACAACAAAACAAACTTACGAACAAACAACGATGAAACAAATTTTTGACGTACTATCCAACTTTATATATATATATATATATATATATATATATATATATATATATATATATATATATATATATATATATATATATATATATATATATATATATATATATATATATATATATATATATATATATATATATATATATATATATATTATTAATGGGACCCGAAAATGCCCCAGCTTGCTTGTTCTTCAGAGAGTTGTAGCTGTTAACTCAAGCAAATAAAACACCGGAAATTTCTTTTCACAATTTATTTATTCCGTAACTACACAGTCTTTCCGTGGTTATTCACTAGGTTAAACTGTAAAGACAAAATAAACAACTTAATTAAATATATAAAAAACAAACACAAATAATTATATAAAACACGCTTATATTACGAATAAACATACCGAGCTGTGGCCTCTATAACTGAAAGAACAAGACTAACTTAACAAAGGGAGAGGAAAGGCGACTTGAGCTATAGAGTCGCTGGCTTGGGGGACTCGTCGACTGAGTCACCCCCCGACTCTGCATTCTACTGCCTTATCGGCAGTAACATGGCTCTCCCAAAATTGAAATAATTTTGAATTAAAAGGCTCCTTGGTGGGGGTATCCGGTCTCTCGCGGCACTGACAGGACCACAGAATGTACAGGTCTTTCCAACACCGAAGGTTGTTTCTTCCTCTTCTAACACATTCGTCTTGGCCTACGAAGGCCTTCTCTACTATTGCTAATCTCCAGTCGTTTCTGGGACTCTCATTTTCCATAGAAATTTCTTTATCTTCAAGTTTTTCAAAATGGACCTTTTCCCTTTCTATTAAGGCACCTTTCTTTTCCTTTTCAAGCCTTGATGTTAAGACAGTTTTTTCAGTACTATGCCTTGCATCAGCATCTTTCCATTTTATCAAATCTTCATTTTCTTTCTTTACCTTAAGTATTACCTGATCCTTTTCAGTCAACAATTCTTTCAACCTTTGTATTTCAGCTGTTGCTTCGTCAATTTCTTCACTCAAGTTTCCCTTTTCACTTAAAGTTTGTTCAAGTTCTACTCTTTTGTTTTCCAAATCCTGTGTTACCTTTGCAAACTTTAACATTTCAACTTTCATTCCGCTTATCTCATCAGTAAAGTTCTTAACTTCGAGTTCTCTTTCCTTTATAAGACTTGCCATTTTCTGTTCAGTTTCTTCCTTACTACATATTATTTGTTTCAGTTTGGATTCAAGAACAAGTTTTTCAAAGTCTGTTTGACCTTTAAATGTTTCCAACTCTGCCTTCACATTGTCTCTTTCTGTTTTTATTTCATTTAGAGCATTTCCAATTTCTAGTTTTTCATTTTCCACTTTCTTAACCATTATTTGCATCTTTAACCTTTCCTTTTCATTTTCACGTAAGACTTCCTCCTTTTCTTGAATAATATCTAAAAAGTTTTGTTTTTCTAACAATCTCTGTTGCTTTAGCTCTTCGTTCTGTTTCTTATTGCGAAGGCGGTCGCTTTCTTCGCCTTTTAAAATATATTTTACCTTAGATTCCAACATCTGTTTTGATTCCTCAAGTTCCTTAATGATAGCTATTTTCTCTTGAAGGAGATTCTCTTTCTCACTCAAATGCAGTTTGGTATTTTCTAAATCTTTGGTCAAAACTTTCTTCTGGGTTTCGAGCTCTAAACTTTCTTTCTCTTTAGTATTAAGCTTGTTTTCAAATTCGAGCTTCAAAGTAGTTTCATTTTCCAACAATGTATTAAGCTTGGCTACCTCTTCCTTCATTTTGTCTTTGGATTCCTCTGTATAACATCTAGTCTTTGTTCTTTCATCCTTTCTGCTATTTTCGTGCTTGTGCACCTCTTTAGTTTCAGACTGGAATGCTGCAATGGCGTGATTGATAGTTGCCTTGTGCTCAATAGCTTGTGGAGGGTTGCTTGCAGCCTCTGGTATCATGCCAATGATACCCCATCCTAGGCGAGATTTGAAACCGAAGGGCATGCCCTTTGCTCCCGTAACCACTTTCAAAGGTTCCAATGCTTCTTGGCAATCGAGCCCGATTAGTATTTCCACGTCTAGCATTGGGATTTCTGGTACTATTTCGTCACATAACTCGCGCAAATGTTCGTACTTCCTTGCAATTTCTTTACTTGGGATGCTTGCTCTATCTGCCGCTATATCTTTCCTTACATATGAAGATCGCAGATGCAGCTTCTCCTTTGACCTTAGCCCTTGAAGGATTAGATTTTTACACTTGATTGAGTTTGCAAATTCTGTGCCAGATATAGTATTAATACTCAGGTTTACTGGAGAGCCTGCTAAATTTAATCTTTCAAATAGTGAGTCTTTAATAAATGATGTATTACTCTGGTGGTCCAAAATTGCATACGTTAATACTCTCTTTGCAGGGGAATCATGACTGCAAACCCAAATAGGTAATATCAATGACTGTGTTCTATAGGAAGCATTGTCCTTGCTTGCATCAATCTTGTTTACAATAGCTTGTTGATTCACTTGTTCTCTTTCGTTATGAGAGATTCCTTCTCTGGTTTCTATTTCATTTTCGGCAATTCTTTGCTCAAATGACATCCTATTCTCATGCAGTGTCGTGTGATGTAACTTATTGCAGGTTCTACAACGCTTTGGATCTCTACAGAATTTTGCAACGTGTCCTTGTCTAAGGCAGTTTAAGCATAGTCTTTTTTCCCTTACAAAATTTCTCCTCTCTTGAATAGGTAAGTTTACAAATTTATTACAAACGCCAATACCATGAGCTTGCTTGCAATAGGTGCACGTAAAGGTTCTTGTATTTCTTTCTGCCTGGTCATTTGTTATTACTGCTTCGGTAGCAAAACTGTGTACATTTCTAGTGCTTGGAGTTTCCTTATAGCTTGGCTTTCCGTATCCTCTATCCTGCCTTTCTACTTGCAACATTGGTGTCACAAAACATGCTTGACGAGCTTGTTGCGTAATAAATTTCACGAAATCTTCGAATCCTGGGTAGGTGTCCTATATTCTTAGGCATGCTTTCTACAAATTTAAAGGCATAGTCATTCCATTTATGCACTATGTGAGCTGGTAACTTCTTTAACAAAGAGAGAATTTTATCAGAGTCATCCAGACTGTTCAAACCTTGAGTGGAGGCTTTCACGACCTCACACTTCTTTAAAAAGTCTGCGAAGTTTCGTATACCAATTGCATCACCTCCCTTAATAAAAGGCCATGTCTCCAACCTTTGTTTGAGAGTTCTAGCTACGACGTGCAGATTACCATATCTCTCCTCTAATACTTCCCTTGCATTCTTATAAGCTTCTATCGAGTCTGTAGAGATGTAAGCGTTTACCAGCTCTTGAGCTTCCCCGCTGGTATATTTGTACAAGTAGTATAAAAGTTTGCGTGGATCCTTTACTGTAGTCTCGATTAAGGTGTGAAAGCTGATTTTCCAGGCTGCGTATGCCAAGGAATTGCCATCAAACACGGTAGGCTCTGGTTTGCATAATGTGGCAGTCTCTATTAAAGCGCTGATTGCTGATATATCTGAGCATGGTTTAAACTCACTGGCACTTGGATTTAACGTTGCTTGATTGATACACTGGCTTCCATCTTCTTCCCTTGGATGGCGTTCCACAAAAACTTCTTCTGTAGCTGTGGCTGCAGACTTTACTTCGCTTGAAGATTTGCTCGAACATGAAACGGAATTGCTTGCTGCTTCGCTTGAAGACTCGCTTGGATTAAGGGGAGGCGCGCTTGCTTGTGTGCTTTCCAGCCTTGAAATATCCTCCGGAACCTCTTGTAGGTCTGTTGCGCCGTCTCCTTTCTCTTGCTTTGCAATTGCGGTATATATTTGCACTCTGACTTCTTGAGCTGCGCTTTTGGTAGCTTCCAGTTTCTCTTCTTCATCATTAATATCTTCAAACATCTCCAATTCCATCATAGAGTCGCTGTAAGCTTGCAATGCGGCCTCGGCTTCTACATACAACTGCTCTA
>SEYY01008176.1:0-33288 GCA_009176605.1 Armadillidium nasatum
GTAAAGTTCACGCAATGAATCAAACTTATATATATTGGACAATGTATTTTTATCTAATTTCTCTAGGGATTTAAGATATCCTTTTATTTCCACTAATTTATCTTTTATAAATGACTCGCTCGAACGAGTTTCAATTTTATTTAAGATCAACCTCACACGATTTTTTAAATCTTCTCTTTCATTAATAAAAGAACGGTTCAACGATTGGCATTCATCAAATTCCGCCATTTCAAGATTAATAAGTAATTTAATTTATTAAACAGTAAAATTTAAAGTCAGTAAGTAATTCAGTTTTAAACAGTAAAATTTAAATTAATAAGCCTTTATCCACCAAGTTAAAGTAAATCTAAAGTAATCAAGGAAACAATTAAGCAAAAGGTGAGTAAAATTACAATTAAAATAGGCTAATCCAATAGACTTCGGGTCTATCTAAGCATTTAGATAATCACAAGTAATTATTTAACGTTTAATTACTTAGGAAAAGTGTTGGGATTTCTGTAGGCTCTGAAACCCCTGAAAACGCTTATTAGCAGATATGTTGCTGCTATTTCCAAGAATAAACCTAATTCTAATTACATAAACCTACAAATAATAAAAGGAAATTAATAACTCACCATTTAAAATGTTCTGCAAATTGTTAAATTAAACGGGTATTCTGAGGGGATTTATTTTTGTTTCCCAAGTAATTAAACTTGGATATTAGGCTTATTGGTGTAAGCTCATAAGTAAATTTTTAAAGTAGTAAATTAGGTAAATTTTAGCCTAGTAGAACATAACTCCAAACCAAACAAGCAAGAATCTTAAACTCTGCTCAAAAAACTCAGGCCCATTTATACGGTAAAGTCAAGTCAAATATACAATTCAAGTTAAAAGTAAAACACTAACTCAACCGGAACAAAATGAAAAATGGCGATTTTAATTCAAATAGCGATCAAAGGATCCGTCCGGGTTGAGTAGGTCTGTTTTTTTTTTTTTTTTTTTTACAGCGCCACCACTCACGGGCAGAGCACTTTTCAAGGAGGGGGCACACACATAAGGAGAAAATTCCTTTAGACACACACACCTAACGTACATCCCTCAGGTGGGTACAGACGGAAGCCTTGAAGAGAGGAAGATTAAATACAGGAGGAAAAATAGATGATGGTAGAGAGTTCCACAGAATAGAGGTGGCTGGAAAGAAGGAGGTACTACAACGGGCTAGCCTGGGATTTCCTACGTCCACACAAAATTGGTGCGAAAGCAAGGCACCCCTTGTGCAACGAGGATGACGCAACGGTGGAGGAATGCGAGAGGCCAATTCCCTCGAGCACATACCATTGTAATACCTATAGAAAAGAGATAGCGCGCCAACGTCACGTCGCAGAGATAGAGGGTCAAGAGAGTTTGAAAGTAGGGGACAGTTTATTAATCTTTTAGCTTTTGACTCAACCCTATCCAGAAGAGAGGAGGAGCCTGAGCCCCCCCAAATGTGCGAACAGTACTCCATTCAAGGGCGAATAAGACCCTTATATATTTGGAGTAATTGCTGAGAAGAAAAAAATTCTCGCAATCTGAACAGAACCCCCAGCTTTTTATATGCCGCTTTAGCAACCATTGTGATATGAGGTTTCCAAGACAGTTTGTTGTTTATGTTTAGACCAAGAATATTAATGTTATTTACAGGTAAGACGGGAGAGCCATCGAAGAGGATAGGAAAGTTAGGAGGTGTTTTTGAGAGGGAGATGTGAAGAAGTTGAGTTTTTAAAGAGTTGAATTTCACAAGGTTGCTATGACCCCACCGGGAAATTCCATCCAGATCGGCAAGAATAGAATCGGAAAGTTGAAGACGAGAAGCAAGTCTAGAAGCAAAAGAGGGAGCAGATTTGAAATGAGTAGAAGAATGTAGAGTTGAGTCATCAGCATAAGAGTGAACAGAGTTAGAAGTGCAGTTGAGAAGATCATTAATGAAAAGAAAGAATAGCGTTGGAGATAAAACAGATCCCTGAGGAACACCACAGTTGACAAAAAAGGAGGAAGAGGTCGCTCCATCTACAAGAGCCGAAATGGAACGATCTGAGAGAAAACTAGACAAGAGTAAGCAAAGGGAAGGAGGAAACCCAAAGGAAGGGAGCTTGGAGAGCAGTGACGCATGCCATACCCGGTCAAAAGCCTTGGATATGTCTAGCGCCACCACACAAGACTCCCCGAAGTCCCTAAGGGCAGAAGACCATAGATCAGGAAGATAGGAAAGTATGTCACCAGTTGACCTCGAGCGTCGAAAGCCATACTGGTGATCAGAGAGAAGAGAATGAGACTCCAAATGATCCAGGAAATGAGAGTTGAGGAGAGTTTCAAAAATTTTAGACAGAACACAAGTGAGAGCTATAGGTCGATAGTTAGAAGGGTCAGAGCGACTACCTTTTTTCGGGATCGGCTGAACAAATGCACGCTTCCAGCATTGAGGAAAAGTATTAGTATTAAGGCATAGAGAGTAGAGCTGAACGAGGACAGGGGCCAACTCGGAAGCACACTCCCTCAGAACACGAGGGGGAATGCCATCCGGGCCACTGGCCTTCCTGACGTTCATAGATTTCAGGATCCCATGCACCCGATCATGAGTAATTACAGGTGGTGGCATGGGACACCTGAGAGGAGAAGGAGTAGGAGGAGGGATACCTGAATCGAGCAGGGTGGAATTAGATGAAAAAAGGAGGCCGAAGAGATTAGCCTTTTCAGAAGGAGTATTAGCTACAGAACCATCAGAGCGAATAAGAGAAGGAAAGGCAAATTTACAGAAGTTGTTAGAGATATTTTTGAAAAGAGGCCAGAAATTTTTATCAGTAGGAGAGCCATGGAGGTCAGCGCACTTCCTTTTTATGAAAGTACGCTTAGTCCGTCGAAGAACATCCCTGCAACGATTCCGAGCAGAATGAAAATTAGCAAGAGTGATAGGAGAAGGAGAGTTTTTCCATTCACGATAAGCATTGTCTCTCTCCCGAAGGGCAAGAGAACAATTGCCATCGAACCATGGATTTTGAGGAGAAAAAGATTTAGTTGAAGATGTAATGAATCTGCCCATCCCTTCAAGGATTACGGCCCCTACCTTTTCAGCAGAGACAGAAGCGTCGCCCCGAGACAAAGCAAGATTCACTCCAATGATAGTTAGCAAAGAAGCGGCGCATTGCCCCCCAATTAGCCCGATTAAAGTGCCAGAAAGTACGTTTAGGGCATGGTGGAGCTGTTGGAGAGAAAGCATTATAACTAAGAGCTATAAGATTATGGTCAGAGTTACCAATAGGAGGGAAAATGGTGTATTTATAACTAGAAGGAGTAGTGGTGAAGCATAAATCAAGTGTATTCAAGAATTGGTTATGACGATCTGGAATGTGTGTGGGTTCCCTAATCAACTGCTCTAGATCGTTAAGAATGCTGAATGATTTGGCCTCCCTCCCACCTGTATCAGTGTGAGAGGAACCCAACCACTCAGTGTGGTGTACGTTGAAATCCCCTAAATAGAGGACCTCAGCATTTGGATGAGAAGAAGTGACAGTCTCGTGAGTAGTAGTAAGATATTGAAAAAAACTGGAAAATCTGTTCCATTAGGGGAGCAGTAGCAGAAACACAAGATAATTGTAGTAGTAGGAAGACAGATTTTAAGCCATAAAACATCGAAATTAGGAGATTCTAGATTTGCGAGACGTGTCACAGGAGTGTTAATGTTAAGGTTGGGTCCTAACTTCTCTCACAAAGCTCCAAGATCCTACTCTAAGGGTTAAAAGTATATATAACTACTATAAGGCTACAAGTAATTTAAATAGTTAATACATTACGTTCTGGAAGATTATCATCGATGTGGGAATGTTATTTTTTATAACTCACTTACATTTTCTATCTTATTACCAACGTGGTCAAAATTCAAAAAGTCAACAGCAACATTTTTAGTGTTGCCATTCAAAAATGGGTTTCTAGCTTTAGCGTATTTTGATAATTTTTGGTGAAAACGATATAGCTTTATCTATTAATTAAATATAAAACATAAGGATTTTCTAATAACACGTGCTCTTATAGTTCTCCCGTATTGAGTTATCCTACTTGTAATCTCTTGCCCATTTCCTCCTCCTCTTCCAAATATACTTCCCAGATACTTAATATTCTCCACTCTCTTTATCTCAGTCCTCTCCACTGACCGCTATGATCTGTCTATTCTGTGTTCATAGCCAATCATGCCTCTCTAAATCTATTCGCAAAACACATCACCACTTCTCTCAAAAATTAGTGAAAATATTAACATTTAAATTTTTCCTTTTCTCCCTCCAAGACACCAAATCATCCGCCTATGATAAAATGTCACAGACTAGGTCTCCTGTATCCTCCCTCATCTTCTTTTTCACTACATCCAAATACGCAATAAACAAAATTGGTGACACCAAGCTTCCCTGCCTTAACTCCGGTTCTCACCTCTAACCATTCCTTATTCTCATATTTCTGTTCTTACATTACACTTTCTCTTCTTATACCAAATTTCTAAAGCTCATTTTTTGCTTACAGCGTATTCTCTCTCCAGCACTTTCCACAATCTCCCTCTTTGCGTCGAATCAAAGGCTTTTTTAAACGCTTGTTTATTAAAATCCCATACCTTTTCTAATGTTATTCTCAAGGCTAACAAGATTTTTGTGCTTCTATTCTTATTATATCTGTGTTGCTCTTCTCCCAGTCTGGGCTAAACTACCATTCTCAACCTTCTTCCTAATATCTTTTCATACATTTTTGATAAATGATCCAATAATGATATTCCCTGTAGTTTTTACAATTTTCTTCCTGCTTCTCCTTTCCCCTTATATAATGGAACCATAATTGACTTTCCCCCATCCTTCCGGCACTCCTCTCTCATTTCAACACCTATTCTTCAATTTCAGAATTCTCTTTCATTTTTCCTCCTCCCTCTTTTATAAATTTTATGGGTATCCCATCTTCTCTGGGTGTTTTGCCATTCTTCATCGATCTCAGGGCCACTTCCAATTCTCCATCGTAGTCTCCTCTCCTCCTCCCCACCCCCTCCTATCACACGTCAGCTATTTCCTTCTACTTATATATATATATATATATATATATATTATATATATATATATATATATATATATATATATATATATATATATATATATATATATATATATTATATATATATATATATATATATATATATATATATATATATAACGAAAATATAGGGTATTAGATCCTTCTTATTTTCTTTAATTAAAATCCTAAATTTATCTATATATATATATATATATATATATATATATATATATATATATATATATATATATATATTATATATATATATATATATATATATATATATTTTTTTATTATTTTTTTTTTTTTTTTTTTTTTTTTTTTTTTTTTTTTACCTTCCTCACCACCCCCTTGTTGAGGCGGCCACACTTCGCTAATGAAGCCTCCCGCCGCAGTCGGTCTCGTCCAGAGATCTTCCAAAGAAGTGATGCCCCAGAAGATTTTGGGGCGACAGTTGGAGGGACAGTCTAAAAGAAAGTGATTTACGGTCTCCGGGGCCCTTTTGCATCTGGTACAAGTGGAAGATGTTGCCTGGTTTAAATTGAAATTGTGTTTGTAATGTTGTAAGTTTGGGTGGTGCCCGCATCTCAATCTTGCTAGTGAGATTTGTAAGTGTCTTGGGAGGTTGTTGGAGTCGGTGTTTATTTCGGGAGGGGGTTCGTTAAGGATGCTGTTTGGAGGTCTGTTGATCATATATGAATGTGTTAGTTGAGTGTGTATATGTTTGGTTGTTGTGGTATTGGGGGGAGGAGGGGGGATGTGATTTAGGATCTGTTTGTAAAAGGCGCCGGTGGACGATGGAGGCTGTGTTAGTCTCTGTGGGGTAGGTTGGAGGAGAGTATTGTGACATGGGTGTGTGGGTAGACGTGTTTTTGCGTAAAATTGGGTGCCTATCATTTCGAGGTGATTCCTTATAGGTAGTATCTTGGTTTCGTTATGTAGGTGTTGTTGAGGGGTTGTGCGTGTGCAGCCGGTGATGGTGCGAAGGGCTTTATTTTGCGTTATTTGGAGTGTCGTTAAGTTTTGGTCGGAGAGCAGAGGGTGCCAGACAGGGGAGGCGTAGTTAATGGTGGGGCGTATAAATTGCTTGTAGATTGCAATTGAGGTTTGTATGTTGTTGTTTATGTCTGTGTTGGCCACTGTTTTGAGGATGTTGAGTTTTCTGTTTGCGGCTGATGTGGTATTTTGAATGTGCTTGGAGAAAGTGAGGTGAGTGTCAAATGTTAGGCCGAGAATTTTTGGGGTTTTGTTGAAGGGTATGGGGGTGTTGTTTAGTAGGACTTGTGGGTGGGTGTTGGATATGTGTTTGTCTGTTGTTATAAGGGTTATGGAGGATTTGTTTGGGGATGCTTTCATCCTGTTTTCTACTAGCCATGTTTGGAGTTGTGTTATGTAGTTTTGTGTGAGAGATGTTGCGGTGGTTGAGGTTTTTGTGAGTGGTGGTAATAGTTATGTCGTCGGCGTATGATATTATGCGGGTGAAAGTTGTTTGGGGTTGAGGGAGGTCTGCTGTGTACAGGTTGAATAGAGTGGGGGAGAGTATGGCTCCTTGCGGAACTCCGTTTCTTAAGTTGATGGTACGTGATTTATGGCCGTTTTGTTGTATTTGGGCGGTTCTTCCTGATAGGAAGTTGGTTAGCCATTTCTTAGTGTTTGTTGGGATGTTGGATTGGAGGATTTTATGGATAAGATTATGTTTCGGGACAGTATCGAAGGCTTTGTTTATGTCAATTGCTATTAGTATAGTTTTGTGATAAGGTGTATGGTTTAGTCCGTTTATTATAGGTTGGATGATGTTGGTAAGGGCAGTGGTGGTGGAGTGGTTGGGTTTGAACCCGTGTTGGAAGTTTTGTTGTGGGATGAATTGGAGGATAGAATTTAGGATTAGTTTTTCAAGAAGTTTTGAGATGGTGGATAAAAGGGAGATTGGGCGGTAGGAGGAGGGGTTTGAAGGGTCTTTACCAGGTTTTAGTTTAGGGATGATTAATGCTTTTTTCCATTGGGGGGGGATATAGTTGAGTTGGATGGATTTGTTGAAGATGGAGGTTATGTATGTGATTGTGTGGTTGGATAGGTGTTTTAGGTGAATATTTGATATGTTGTCTGGTCCTGTTGCTGGAGAGTTTTTGATAGTTTTAATGGTGTTTTGAGTGTTTGTGGGTGTGATGACGTTTAAGTTGTTTTGGTTGTTGCGTAGCTTTTTCAGTTTTCTTATTATTTTCCTGTTTTGTGGGTGGGTAGGTAAGCTACTTTGCTTAGCGAAGTGTGTGGCCAGTAGGTTGATGTGTTGTTTGGGAGTTAATGGAGTTTGTGTAATGGGATTGGTTGGCGTTTCATGAGTGTGGAGTGGGTTGTTTTTTGCGTTGTGGATTGTGTGGATTGTTTTCCAGACTCTTTTGCTGTTAGTGTTGTCCAAGTTTTTGATGAGGAAGTTTTGGTAGTTGTTGGTTGTGTGAGTTTTTATTAGGGTCGATATTTGATTGTTAAGGGTTTCTAATTGAGTTTTGGTGAGTTGAGTGGGGTTGTTTTGGCGTTTTAGTGCGTTCCTTTGTTTTATGAGAGAAGTGATTTCGGGGGAGAGGCTAGGTTCGTATTTTTTAATGTGGCCTTTAGGGATATATATATATATATATATATATATATATATATATATATATATATATATATATATATATATATATATATATATATATATATATATATATATATATATATATATATATATATATATATATATATATATATATATATATATATATATATATATATATATATATATATATATATATATATATATATATATATATATATATATATATATATATATATATATATATATATATATATATATATATATATATATATATATATATATATATATATATGCTTCGAGCTGAGGTGGGAGGCGCGGAAATAGAGAAGATAGTTCCTTCAAAGGTTACAAAATAAAAAATAATCCATTTCACATTTATTTAGGTAAATTCGTTAAAACATGAATAATGCTTTTTACATAAATATTAATTCAAAAGTTAAAATATTTACATAATCATAACTAAATGGAACACCAAAGAAAGATTGCCTAATGCATTTTCAAACCTACGAATACAAGCAATATTTTGTTATATGTAACAAATTTGTAAGTTCGTACCCGTTGGCTTGTTATTTTAACTTTGAAAACAATGTTCCTTGAAGCTGAAAAAAAATAAATAAATAAAAAAAAAAAAAAATATATATATATATATATATATATATATATATATATATATATATATATATATATATATATATATATATATATATATATATATATATATATATATATATATATATATATATATATATATATATATATATATATATTATACGTGTACAGGTCCGTTACGGCTCCCGCACACCCAACTAACTCTATGGGAGGGTTTTTATGATACGAAGTATTAGAGAAACCCAAAGATCAATTAGATGGTATTCATCAGTTTTAAGTTCGTGAAGGAAGGAGAATAATGCGTCAGTTGTGTCACTGTTAAAAATGGACGACTCGTCAAGGATGTGGAATTTGTCAGAGGGTGGAACAAACCGAAGTGTAGGAAAGTAACGAAGACAACGGATGAAGTTTAACTGTGGGCAGTTGACTACGATGCGCTGAAACGATTGTGGTGTGTGGTGATGGCAAAACATATATGACGAGAAAAGATCTCGACATATAGTCGAATCATGGGTAAAAGAATGAACAGAGTTAAAAGTGCAACTGAGACCATTGATGAAAAATAAGAATAAGGTTAGAGACTGAAAAGAACCATGAGGAACAGGGCAATAAGAAATGAGAAAGAGGTTACTCTTATCAACAATTCATACTGATCAGAAAGAAGAAAATGAGGCTCTAAATCTAGAGAAATAAGAGTCGAGTTTCAAAGATTTTAGACAACACAAGTGAAAGCTATAGGACAATGGTTGGAAGGATCAGCGTGTCTACTCTTGGGATCTGCTCAACAAACGCATGCTTAAAGTATTGAGGATAGCAATTTGTATTGATGCAGAGTGGAGTCGAATGAGGACAGGAGACAGCTCAGAAGCATACTCCCTCAGAACACAGAAAGGCATGTCATCTGGGCCACTAGCCTTAGATCTCACCCATTCATCTATAATCACAGGGACATGGGACATCTGAGATGATTAAAATGGAGGATGCAAAAATTGTTCAGGATGCGAGAAAAAAAATGGATACTGAAAAGATTTGCATTTTCAGGTGTATTAGTTACATATGGTTCATGGGACATAAAACTGAAATATTCTTAAAGATATGCAAGAAATTTTTTTAAAATCATTTTAGGATTCAACTTACTGTTCTGTGCCAGCATTGTTTCATCATGCTTAAATATCTCTCGCGTTAAAGAAATTAAGCCTTATCTTAAGCACATGCATTCAAACTATAGTTGTTTACTGTTTTTCTGGACTAAAAATTCCACACAAAAGCATCTTCAGATGGATGAAAATATAAAAAATTTATCAATTCACAAGTGTAATAGATCCCAGGTTTAAGCTAGACTGGTGTGGTGAAAAGGGAGATAAGGTAACAGAAGGGTTTCTGTATTAACGACAGCACGGCTCATTTTCAAAGCTTCTAATAAAGTTACTGAGTTATCAGTGGATTTTACGGGGAGAAGCTCAAGAAACCCTCCTCCAAAGAGGAAATTGTTTAGCTTCATGGCTTCCTCAACTCAAACCTCGACAAACACAAAAAATGCAGGAGCACATTAATATTGAAATACAGAAATATTTCAGTCAACCTTGTATTTCTGAAGAAAGGGATGTAGATATATTGAAAAAATCATAGATATGTTTCTGACACTGGCAAGCTGTCACAGAAATATTTGACTATTCCAACATCTTCAGATCCTGTGAAAAGAATCCTCAGATTCACGGGAAAATCTTTCGACCTGATAGATATTGACTAATTGACAAAAAATTTGAAACTGTAATGTTTGTAAAATGCAACAATAACTATAATTCTGCATTTAATTTTTACACTTGAGAATAGAGAATTAAAAAAAAAAAAAAAAGACTTACAGAATAAAAGCTAAAATTATTTTAATATACTTTTAAATCATCCTATTTAATAGTGATGCACTGAAGCTCCAACTCTTGCCAGGATTGGCACAAAAAGCCAAATAACCAAAAACCCATAAACCTGTCTCTGGCTTTTTGATAATGTATAAATCCAAATATGTAAAATACAAATATTTATTTTTAAAATTTAAACTAGATTTTAAACTGCTAAATTATGGAGAAATAAAGAATGAGAAAGGATATTTTTATTGATTTACAAAATATTTCTTAAAAATGAATAATAATGCAAATAATATTTTTTCTGTTAAAAGAAAATGACAAGCTTTGAACTTTTCATACTAATAAAAGTTCATTTGGATTTTTTTTTCCTTATCTTTCATGTTACTTTTTAAATATTTCTTTTTGAATGCAATAAATGCCTACTAGTAACTATTTTAATATCTTAAATATCTATGTACTCTACTCATTTTTATGATTTATATTTTCCTACTTTGTTTCGTAATTTATACCATATGTACAAAAAAAAAAAAAAAAAAAAAAAAAAAAAAAAAAAAAAACGATTGATCCTGAACTAGCTGGACAGCTTTGAAGAAAGATTTTTAACTAATGTTATGAATTCAGAATTTATATTATTTGAGTTTGATTTCTCAGTTCCACCATTTGCCACCCAATTTTTTTGGTGATATTTTATTTATGTATGAATCTTCAAAAAAATAAGCTGGAAAAGATTTACCATCCTTAAGTCTATATTTTGTATAAGATGCCATATATATATATATATATATATATATATATATATATATATATATATATATATATATATATATATATATATATAATATATATATATATATATATATATATATATATATATATATAGTAGGTTGGCCGACGCACCGGGTGCGGTGCGGTGCGAAAGAAAAAATGAAAGTGCGGTGCGGTGAGGTGCGCAAAGAAAAATTAACGGTGCGGTGCGTGGTGCGGGCCCTGGTGCGCACCGCACCGAATAATTGTATCCTGCGATAATCTTCTGTTCCGTAAGATTATATATATATATATATATATATATATATATATATATATATATATATATATATATATATATATATATATATATATATATATATATATATATATATATATATATATATATATATATATATATATATATATATGTGTCTAGTAGGAACATGACATTGAAAATCTCCATATTTTCTTTGCTCTCTGCGAGAAAGACAAGAGGTTGACTACTCCAGTATCACTATCCCAGCTTTAATAATTGTTGTTGACTATATATATATATATATATATATATATATATATATATATATATATATATATATATATATATATATATATATATATATATATATATATATATATATATATATATATATATATATATATATATATATATATACCTCTGATGGGGAAAGGCCTACCAAGTTACTACCAGAGCTAAGAAGCAATCCAGAAATAGGATCAATTTAAATGGCCGACATGTCCCGATACACAGATTTTAAAGGCGTGTTAGTCATAGGAAGTTGGAAAAATAGATGATGGAATTGTGTTCCAGACTTTACCTTATTGAGCATAGCGGTTAAGTCTGGGGTCGGAGAGTTGGACGCAGAAAGGATGAGAGTGTGTATATATATATATATATATATATATATATATATATATATATATATATATATATATATATATATATATATATATATATATATATATATATATATATATATATATATATATATATATATATATATATATATATATATATATATATATCCGGTGGGCAGAGGCCAGAGGCTTACCAATTTCCACAGGAGTTGGAAAAATCTTATCCAAATCAAAGGAGGCTAGCATGTCCAGATACACTGTGTTTGAAAGTATGCAAATCAAAGGAAGTTGGGAAAACAGATAAAGGGAGTGTGTTCCAGACTTTACCAGTAGAGTATATGTAAGATTAAGCATAGCGGTTAAGTCTGGGGTCTGAGAGTTGGACAGAGAAAGGATGAGACTGTGTAGAAAGGCGTGTCGCACGAGCTCTTCTCAATGCGACGAGAGAGTTCAGAAGAGCATTGTCCGTTTTAATAGCGATAGTATAGAGAGAGTGACGCAACAATTCGACGGGCAGGAAGAGATTGAAGAGAGTTAGTAAGAGCAGGAGAGTTGAGGCGAAAAGCCTAAACTCCACCTTCTCAAGGAGAGCTGTAGGAGTGGAACCACCCCAGATGTGCGACGCATACTATATATATATATATATATATATATATATATATATATATATATATATATATATATATATATATATATATATATATATATATATATATATATATATATATATATATATATTCACAACTATCTTCCCAAAATTTTGATAATTATTATTCCAGTGCATCCATGGTAAGTCAAATCTGCACTATTACCACAAGCTTTTTTCTGTCAATTTTTTTGAATGGTTATAACATTCAAATAATATTTTTCATTAACAAATTGATTAGCACTCGGTAGCTCTAAAGAGTTTGAGGAGGGAGTAAATAATATGCAGTTTTCTGTTCTAACAGATTTTGTGCACACATATATTGAGTTTCACTTCGTTTCAAAATCTTGTGCTGTATTGGTAGTTTATGAGACTTCTGGATTTCGAATAATTTTGTTGATACATAACAAGGTGTAAAGGTGTAATTAAAAAGTTTTAAGGCAGGTGGCACCACTGCTCAATAAGAGGGGTTAGGTATGCCGGCTGGTGTTGTATGGGAAGCTTGTTTTATCTTTGAAATGTACTGAACAGATCAGCGAGATATTTCCTCAGTACCAAGCCGCATCCTGGAAGGTGAAGATGTGTTGTTGTGTCTCGGTGGATTCTTGATTTCTCATGGCTGAAAAAAACGGAACCAGTTTGTGTAAAATTTTGTTTGAAATCCGAGAAATCATCTTCAGAGACTTACGAACTCGTAAAAATAGCTTACAAGGATAAATGTCTGAGCACGTCAAATGTTTTTTTCTGGTTCAACAGATTCAAAGATGGTCGCGAATCAGTCGAAGATGACCCCAGTCTGGTCGGCCTTCCACTTCAACAACCAACTAAAACATTGTAAAAAAAAAAAAAGTTAAGAGATTTAGTGCACTCTGACCATAGACAAACACTTAGAGAGATGTCTGATGAACTGAATTTAAGTTTCTATGCAGGTTGTCAATTTTTATTAACTGAAGATTTGAAAATGCGTTGTGTCCGAAATTCATTCCAAAATTGTCAGACCAGCAGAAACAACATTGACTTGCAGTGTTCAAAAACCTGATTAATCAGATTAAAAGTGACCCAGATTTGTTAAAATAGGGTTTATGGATATGGCCCAGAAACAAAGGCATAATTATCGCAGAGGAAGGGTATGCATTCACCACGACTAAAAAAAAATGCAACAAAGTCGGTCAAATGTGAAGACAATAATATTGATGGTTTCTTTTCGATTCTACTGACCCGTATCGTGCATCACGAATTTGTCCCTAGAGGGCAGACAATCAACCAGGAATACTATAAAAGTGTCCTTCAGCGTTTGCGCGAAAAAGTGCGAAAAAAAAGGCATGCACTTTGAAGAGTTAAAAATTAAGTCCTCCACCATGACAATGCACGGCTCATGTGGCCTTCTCGACCACAGAATTTTTTACCAAATTTCAGTGCTTCTGCAACCACCCTATTCCCTGATATATATATATATATATATATATATATATATATATATATATATATATATATATATATATATATATATATATATATATATATATATATATATATAAATAAAGTGATGGGACGATTAATCGTAATAATTATCGTCAAAATTGGCATATTTTTTCTCAATTGCAATCATTATCGTCAGTTTACTGCCGATTGCTTTGCCGATTAATTTACATATATTAGCTTATATTTCTGCTCCACCTTCTTTTATTGAGATGAAAGGCTCTTTATTAGTGAGGGCCATATATGCTCTCCAAGACGAAATCGAATTACCCAGAAATTGGAGAAAAGATTGTTTTTCAATCACAATTTAAGATCTCTAAATTTAAAGTACTAGAAATTTGTATGTCTGTCCATTTTCTCATTTTAAAATTTTTAAGATCAATGTTCTAAAGATAATACAGGGTGTCGCACTTGTTCTCGGCCCCAGATATGCACTTATATCAAAGCACTAGTCATAGGTTAAAATTTGTCACAAGCAAACCTTGGTGTGTGAGAATCGTGCTTACATCACAACAAGTGTTGGAAATGATTGTCATTAGCAACAAGGCATTGTTGCATACGCTCTTCCATGGTTGCCGCCGAAGTCCCTTGTAAATGACCCGATCTTCAAAGGAAGACTAAATTTTGTACATGCTGACGCTGGATGTTTGGCAAGTGGCACTACCTCGCTTCTCAAACACAAAGGTTTGTTTGTAGGAAATTTTATTAACTTATGATCTGTACTTTTATATCTATAAGAGCATATTAAGGGTTGAGGGCAAGTGGGTTACCCTATAATTATAATATTATACTATACATTAAAATTACATGTATTTACACAACTGAATAAAGAATATAGAAAAGATAATTTAATTTTTCCTTATTTTAAAATTGTTAAATTAATTAAAATAATATTTTTAAAAATTTACTATTTTTTTTTTTTAAGGCTCCTCTGGTGGGCAAAGGCCGAGGGCCTACCAAATTCCACCAGAGTAGGGGAACATTTGGAATCTGGTCGCTAATGGCCAATGTGACCCGATACACGGCGTTTAAAAGTGTGCAAGTCAAAGGAAGTTGGGAAAACAGATAAAGGGACTGTGTTCCAGACTTTACCAGTAAAGTACATGTATGAGTGAGCATGGCGGTTATGTCTGGGATCGGAGAGTTGGACAGAGAAAGGATGAGATTGTGTAGAAAGTCGTGTCACACGAGCCCTTCTCAATGGAGGAGGTATGCGACGTGAGATTTCAGAAGAGTAATGTCCGTTGTAATAGCGATAGTATAGAGAAAGTGTTATAACAATTCGACGGGAAGAAAGAGACTGGAGATAGTTAGTAAGAGCAGGAGAATTGATGAGACGAAAAGCCCTAGACTCTACCTTTTCGAGAATAGCTGTATGTGTGGAACCACCCCGTATGTGTGAGACGTACTCCATACAAAGGCGAACAACACCCCTATACAGAGCAAGCAACTGAGGTGGCGTAAAAAACCACGAAGGCGCCTCAGAACACCCAACCTCTTAGAAGCTTGCTTAGAGAGAGAAATAATGTAATCTTTCCAAGAAAGATCACAAGAAAAAGAAAGACCTTGAATATTGAGGACAGATGAAGGTTTGAGACGAGTGTTATCGAAGAATATATATAAGAATATGTAAAGTTTATATTAATTTAGAAGGAAACAAATATTATATTTAAAAAATTAAATATAGTGCAAGTATCCTTTACATTATTTCCCATTTATTCATTTTACATATTTCTTTCTACACTTTATTTTATTCATTTAATGTAATTTCTATTTTGTTAGAAAGTTTATGAAACATTGCTTAACAGTACAATTTAAAGAATTTATAATGAATATTTAAGGATTGTTTTTAATCTGAACACTTTACCTGCTAATATGACTGTTCTAATTCATCACTGAGATTTAATATTTTATTACGATTGTTCCTTATCTCTACATTGTTTTTATAAAGTTTTCAATAATTTTCTCTAAATATATTCTAGGTGAATATTTCAATGGTTTATTGTCAATATTTTGAGCATACTGAGAAGATAAGACGTAATTATCATTTTTATATGAATTTTTTTAAATTGTACTTCTCATATTCAAATTTAGAACTTTCAGAGAATTTTTTACAATCTCCACAATAATTGTAATATTGTTTACTTTAATTATATTGCACCGAATAAGTTTTATGATTGTGTCGAGTAGAAAGATGCAGGAATTGAGTTTTTGAGGCATTGAAAAAGACCATGTTTTCTCTGCCCCAATTTGAAATACGAGAAAGATCAGAGGTCAGTTGCTCCAAGGCCATCCTTCTTGAATCTATCAACTGCTGTTGGGAGGGACATCTTTCAAATTGAAAGATGTAATGAAGGGTGGAGTCATCGGCATAGGAGTTTATAGGAGACGAAGTAATAGAGAAGGTCAATGATGAAAATTACAAAAAGAATTGAAGAAAGGCCAGATCCTTGAGGAACATCACTATTTATAGATTTATAGGAAGAACGGTGGCCGTCTACAACAGCTACTATATTATAAGTCATCATTAAAAATTCTTAATTGTCTCATCATAATATATATATATATATATATATATATATATATATATATATATATATATATATATATATATATATGAAAAAAAATATTTTTACAAATTTCATTCAGTTCCCCTTCTGGAGAAAATATTTTCAAGTCAGAGACTCCAAACTCCGGCCAAAAATCATTCTGATGCATCATGCATCACTACTATTTACCTTTATTAAATTCTTGTATATTTTACTATATTGCTTACACTCATTCAGAATTTAGGAATGAATCACAATAGTAAAATTTTACATGTTGATGACAACGATTATATAATTTTTTATTTTTTTAAATATACTTAAATATGCTTGAGTTACCTGCAAAATACATGGATCCAATCCATATATATATATATATATATATATATATATATATATATATATATATATATATATATATATATATATATATATATATATATATATATATATATATATATATAGGGACCGACCGGGGCTGGAATTTTGGCGGGGCCGGGGTTGCCTAAAATTTGTAAAGAGGTCAAAAGCACTGAAATTTTAGGTTAAAACAATTAGATATAAATTTAATTGAGGTTTATTTAATTATAAGAAAGGCGTAGAATAGCCAACATTCACTTAAACTAATGATTATATGCATTTTCTCCGGAAAAATGTAAGAAAATTACAGATTTTGTTTAATAAAGTACAAAAATAAAAAAAAAAATTTTTTTTTGATTCATAATAGTGATTCAACAGCTTTACCTATAAGCCCACAAAGTAAAGTTTGAAAAAATGCAAGATGTAAAATTATCAATATAACCTACATTTATACATATCATTGTTATATCATTGCTATGTATCAAACTTGAATCAATTAGCTACATTATTTAAAAATTATTATTTTGTTTATACTTTCAATCAATATGGTTAAAATATCAGCTTCAGCAATATGGAAGTACTTTACAATGTTTCAGGATAGGCTCGAAATAGCTAAATGTAATATCTGCAGTCAGAAAATTTGAAGAGGATCTCCGGGTGGTACAAGTAAAAAATTTTTCAACCAAATCTTTATGGGGGCATCTAAAATCAAAACACAAAAATGAACATTCACTAGTAGAAAAGGAGCAGTCAAAAGAAACGGAAAAAAAGAGAAAATTTTAAAAAAGCAAGAAGAAATATCTTAATTTTCTTAGATTTTGTTTTAAAATTTTTTTTTAATATTTGACTGATTGAGCTGAAATTTTCAGGGAATATGCATTTTTTCCAAAAGTTCTGAGTTGATTTCGAGCATTTTTCTGAGTCTATAACGGTTTGAAAGTTATTTGGACAAGAAGTTGGAAAAAATGAATAACGGGGTCAAACTACTGGTCCACATGAGCTGAAAATTTAACTGAATAAATAATCTTAGCCTCAATTTCTTGCATTGGTGAGAACAGATTTTTGATATCACATCTAGAAAAAAAGATATAAGCACTTGAAATTTTTTTTTTTTTTAAATTGTACCCTTCCGGAGAAAAAAATTATTTAAAAAACCTATTAATTTTTTTCATTTTTGGATATTGTTTAGAGGAGGGACAAGGCTATAATTCTTATTTCGTGCATTATTAAATGCTTTTTGTTTGAGGCTAGATATAGCCTCTCAAACTTTGGAAATATTTGAAATTATATATATATATATATATATATATATATATATATATATATATATATATATATATATATATATATATATATATATATATATATATATATATATATAGGGTGTACAAAAATCTAGAAACACCTGGTAAATGCATGAACTTATTCCTTAATATGGTGTAGGACCATCTTCCACATTCATAATCACCTGAATTCTTTAGAAATAGATAAATATAATCCTGGATGGTGCACATTGGGATGTTATATTATTACTTATTATCAAATTCAAGTAGGGATGCTATTCTGAATACAATCTCAAATCCTATTCTCCAATACTGACCACAGACACTCTTTTATAAAAGTTTGGAGATTGTGGGGGCAAGGAAGAGATGACACTTCATCTGTATGTTAATCAAACCACGACTGGACATGAGTTGGATGAATTTGGGTCTTATACCGATAAATGTTTTTTTTCTAAGAAACTTTGTTCCATTGGATGAATCTGGTCACATAAAATGCGTATATAATCACTAGCAGCTACATTATCGGTGCATCATGATAATTGGACCTGCAAACTACAATGATGTAACTGATCAAAACATGATGGAACCTCCTTTGTCCTTTAACTGTGGCATATAGTAGTCCAAATATTCCAGGGATCGTTGTTTCCACACAAACTCGGTCAAAGATTGGGGAACAGTGTGAAGGTCAATTCACCTGATGAAAGAATTATATTCCATACAGAAATTATGAATTTAAAACACTCGCAGCAATTTATTAACCTATCTTCTGTTCTATAAAAAATTTAAGAGGTGGTTCTCATTTATTTGTAAAATGAAATGTATGTGATGTGTTTGAAGCACATTTTTTCCTTTAAGTATTGATGCCAAAATTTCTGCAGCCTTTATTTTAATATTTTTATTTTATTTATTTATTTTTTTTTTTTTGGCAAATTTAGATCTCTTAGATTTAGATCCATTCAACTCGACCTGGTTAAACTTTTGCAAATCATTTTGACTTTCAAATACGCTGGAGTCAAAATCAGTGTCTGATTCCTAAGAGCGAATAAATGTATCTTCAAAAAAATCTTCCACCTAATTCTTGAGTTGGCAAACCCTTAAATAAAATTAATGCTTAATGAGTAAATAAATTCAATACTGAAAATAAAAGAAAGTAGCAAATTCAGTTTAGATTTAGAAAGTCAGTAAGATCAGTCTTCTCCACCTCATTATGATGTTATCAGAGAAACAGAAGAAATAAGACGTTCAAATGGACACTCATTTTGCCATTTGGGAATGCTTAAATGAAATTGTTGCACAGGTCATCATCTAATGAAAATGACCAAATGGAAATTGCTGCGGAGGTTCAGATATTCTTTATAAGAAAGGACTAATGATAAGGATAACAAGCAAACAAAGCGTAGAAGCAGTGGTTTAAAAAGAAATTAATAACACTATTTAACAAAATTTTTGAAATTTTTATTCCTGATTCACAAGTATTATAGTAAATAGAAAAAGTATATTTCAATCCCAAAACTTTGATTTTGTGGCCGTTTTAGTTATTTTGTATATTAGCCCATAATTTCATTAAACCATATAGCATTCAATATATTTTTAAGATATTTTGAAGTACGTAGACTATAATAATTATAAAATTCAATATTTTCATTTTTCCAGATTCATTGAGAATAGCTTTTACTTTATAAAACAAAATTGAATGTTATAGTTTTTTAAATTTCAAATAAACCTGTAAGAACGACTTAGATAATATAAAAACATTGTAGAGTTCAGAAACATTTTATAGAGCTTTATAAAATTTTCTTGATCAATTCAAATTTTCTGTAACTGTCTCCAAAATCTTTGGGAAAAATTTTCTATACCTCATGAATGTGAGTAACAAAGCTTGAGTTTTATAGATCATTGCTTCACAACAAGCAGGAACTCACAGATCACCTTTTACTTCACCTCTAGGTAGCTGAGTAAACACATCTAAAGAAGCTGTATGACATCAAGTGGATGCAAGCATTCGTTAGATACATTCTGCAACTTATGTGGTCAGTTCATCAAAACAAGAACAAAAAAGTCCTTTGTATCATGATCCATTAAAATGTATGAAGCTTATATAGCATAGTATGGCATATCAGTTGGGGATCAAAACAAAGCCTGGAGACCTCATAATGCTTGTGAATACTGGAAAAAAAAATTTGGAAGGTTAAGACAATTGTTGCTTGTATGAAGAGAATAATCTTAAATGGATACTATAAAGTAAATTTTGTATGTTAAAAATTTTATTTCCTGTAGCCATTAAGTTTGCCACTCCAAAATTTTGTGTGAGCCAATGAACAATCCAACCAACTGTTATTTTTCTATTTTGAATCCTTCCAACCCAAAGAGATGGCAAAAATGAACCCCTAGTTTACCACAGATCACTAATCTTCAATTTCAATAGTACCACGGAGTGCAGATCTTCCTGTACCTACTCCTCCAAAAAGAGCTCACCTATCAACAGTCAAGAGTATTAAAACTTCATTGAGAATACATACTACAATCCCAGAGATGAGGTGGTGGAAATAATCCATACTATCTAAATCAGAGAAACCTAAATGACCTTGGCTTAGAGTAAAATGTTGAGCTTTTGATTTTAGGGCATGTTGACTGTGTATGAGTGACCACCCAAAAAAACATCACAAATGTTTCTGGGAGCATACTCAGAAGAGCAAGGGGAGCAATTCAACAAAGATATACTAAACTTTGAATACACACATTAAGGAGATTAAAATGCAATTCAACAAAGATATAGTAAACTTTGAATACACACATTAAGGAGATTAAAATTAAAGACAATAAGAAACTACATTTGGGGGTTTATAAGGGAAAGTAATTTAAATTATAGTCGCAAATCTCATTAAACTACTCAATTTTAACTTTTTCATTAATTCCTTACAACTTTGAATTGAATATTATATAAAGTTTACTATTTTTGTTGTTATCCCAAAATTTGATAGAAATACTGAAAGAAACTCACAGTTTGCAAAGATTTTTCGTCATACAAATCACAAAAGGAAAGATTAATAGGTAAAATGAGTATTTTCCATATATTACAAATTAAAGGCATTAGAAAATAAAACTCACTGGCCAGGAGCAAAAATTGGGTTACAAAGTGAAATGATGCTGAGAATTGCTTTTCTTCTCCCCAATGAAAAAAAATAAAATAAAATAAAAAGTGAAACACAAGATGATCCTATTTGAGGTGGTAAGAGAAAAAATCTAAATATCAGCAAAAGTTACCTTCCTGATCTAGCAAAAAGATACTGGGTTGCTCCTTTTTCAGGTGTTTTTAGTGAAAGAATGCTTAGCTAGGGAGAAAACATTTACACTAAGAAAAAAAAAATCAAATATCTCCCTAACTGTCAGAAAAGCTACTTTTTCTTCATATTTTACAAGTATTTCATTTTAAGTACTAAATGACCAATAATATATATATATATATATATATATATATATATATATATATATATATATATATATATATATATATATATATATATATATATATATATATATATATGGTGAAGGTATTTTTATATCCACAGCCCTTTTTAATGTTAAGGTTTTCAAAGGTTTTATCCTATCTTCTAATATAATTTTTTTTTCTAGTTATTAAAAAAAATAAAAGGGTAATTTTACTTTCATGCCATTGGTATAGTCCCAAAGATATAAATTTATAGAGTACTTTTTTTCTTCAGAAAACAGACATTATACTGGTATATCCAAATTATTTATTTTATTTGTCTCCTTTTCAGCAAAGGTAATAAAAGTTCAATTTTGTAAATTAAAAGTAATTAATGCTACACAAAATTTCGAATCTTCAGCCTGGTCAGAGCAGGAGCTTTAGTACATCATTACTACAAAACCATACAAGTTCAAAAAAATGGCATATCCTAAGGTACAAAATAGGCCACCCTGTTGATATTTATTTGATTTTTTTTTTTTTAAATTAAAAAATGGGTTTTTAATTGTCAACAGATAGCATCAACAGCATGCAAATATAAATCATTTGGAAAATGGTTCAGCAACCCCCACTTCATATGGAATGACCCAGTGGTAAACACTGAAATCACCTAATACGATGATTTCAGAGAATGTGCTCTATTATGATATTTATAGTTGAAGAATTTAGGAGAGTCAGTAGAATTAGGTGATAAATAAACAAAAATAAATTTAGTTGTAGAATGGCAAGAGAGCCTAAGCCACAAGAATAGAAAATTCGTTAAGACTCCAAATTAGACAACAAAACAATATCGTTGCTCACATATGCACACAACTGCCTTTGGCTAAAAATTGAGGATTGAAAAAAAAAAAAAAAAAAAAAAAAAAAAAAAAAAAAAAAAAGGATTACTTCTTCAAGGCTACTATCTGAAATTATTTTTTTTTAAAAAAAAGGATGTGTGGTCTGTAATAGTATTGTGTGTGAAAGGAAAGCATACTCCATATAGAAGAATGTGGATATAAATGCAAAAGGGAGCATTCCATTGAAAGGAAGTACCCTTAAAACCTCATATTTCCAATGGGGGGATAATCTCATCGCCTCATTAGCACTACTTCATTCCTCCATATATATATATATATATATATATATATATATATATATATATATATATATATATATATATATATATATATATATATATATATATATATATATATATATATATATATATATATATATATATATACTTACACAGTGATCAACACAATGAAGATAGTCAATAAGCTCATCTGAACAAGTTTCTTCAGTTTTTGTTCTTGAATTTACTCTATCATTACATTCTTGAAGCTTTGAAGCAAAAGCACAGCAGGATTTTGTTTTACCACAAGATTCTTTAAGTACATCAAGAGGGTCCTACAAAATAATGTTTATTATTATTTTAAAGCCATGAGCACACCCTGACAATGGGTATCAGAAAATGCCACTCTTCTCTCTTTCATGACCTTGTAACAATCTAATTTTGACATACTCAATGGAGTAGCTACAAACATCATTATCTTTGACCAACACATCCATATACAATAAGTCACTTTAGGTCTTTCTCTGAACTGTCTTTTCTAGATAATTGCAGTGAGATACTATCTAGTTTATATACCCTCATAATATCCAATAAAGAGCAATTTTGTTTTCCATTATTTGGTTTAATTCCCTTTAAATCCTCATTCTTTCAAGTATACACTCATCTGTCATCTTTTCAGTTTAGGAAATCTTCAGGAATCCTTCTAAAACCATACATTAACTGCCTATGTCTCCTTTCTCCGACTCATTTTTAAACACACACGCACAATATATATATATATATATATATATATATATATATATATATATATATATATATATATATATATATATATATATATATATATATATATATATATATATATATATATATATATATATATATATATATATATATATATATATATATATATATATATATATATATATATATATATATATATATATATATATATATATATATATATATATATATATATATATATAATATATATATATATATATATATATCATAAAACCAACCATAAAGATGAAATACAATTTTCAACCCATTAAATCTTATTTACAACTTATGAACAAGGATTAACTTATCAAAATTGAACATAAATGCATTATTGTGAAAAATATAACATTTTTACCCAATTAAATTACACACTAATGTTTTTTTTAATTGCTTTTTATCCTGATCCTCTTTATTTTTTATAATAATTATTATTTCCAAACTTCTCAAGCTCATACAGTAAATTTAGTTTTCAAAATTTGATTCTTGCAAAAATATTAGGTAAAGTTAGTTATTAATTAACTTACCACTAGCTCTTCTTCCTCCTCTTCCTGTTCTTCCTGAAAAAAGAAAAAAACAATAATAATTGTATATATACATTAATTCTAATTAGACTCTTCAGTGTGATGATGCATATGCATTTGTTACATGTCACATTTGTGTCATGTGAGATGAAATTGCTTTTATCCAATATACCATTGAGAATTTCAAATATTTAAAAAGTCAAGAGTACGTTATGGAACGTAATTATAAATAGTAGTAGTAGTATACACTGTCTTGACATAATTACAAAGTAACCAATGGCAAGTAATTGGTGGAGCTTATTACATGCTGGCATACTTGCTTCAAAGAATGAGTAGAGACAGAAGTTAACATATTAATTGGTGTTCTTGTCCTTTTTTATGCAGCTTTGTACAATAACTGTAAAAATTCTTAGTAAAGAAGGTAATTCTAAACTAAACTCAATGAAAAGTTACAATGCGTATAGTATACTCATGATTAAAATGTCATAAAACATGTGCACTGCTTGTGTAATGTCATGCTAAAGGGGTTAACAAATTTTATAAGAAGAAAATCTTAATGAGAATTCCATTTCATGTTTCAAAATTTAAATTTTTTTTCTTAGAAAACAACTCATCAGTTGTGATATTTTTAAAACTTTCTGAAATATTAAATGGAAATGAAAGTTTATTGCTATATATATATATATATATATATATATATATATATATATATATATATATATATATATATATATATATATATATATATATATATATATATATATATATATATTAGGTATGGAATGAAGTATCAGTATCGGTAAATATCGGTATATTTTCAGGTATCAGTATCGGTATCGGTAAAAATTTTGGTATATGAATGGATAAAGTATCGGTATTGTTAAGTATCAGTATATTTTCAGGAATCGGTATCGGTAACCGGTAAAAATTTTTGGTATCGCTCCAATCCCTGAGAGAGAGAGAGAGAGAGAGAGAGAGAGAGAGAGAGAGAGAGAGAGAGAGAGAGAGAGAGAGAGAGAGAGAGAGAGAGAGAGAGAGAGAGAGAGAGAGAGAGAGAGAGAGAGAGAGAGAGAAGAGAGGAGAGAGAGAGAGAGAGAGAGAGAGAGAGAGAGAGAGAGAGAGAGAGAGAGAGAGAGAGAGAGAGAGAGAGAGAGAGAGAGAGAGAGAGAGAGAGAGAGAGAGAGAGAGAGAGAGAGAGAGAGAGAGAGAGAGAGAGAGAGAGAGAGAGAGAGAGAGAGAGAGAGAGAGAGAGAGAGAGAGAGAGAGAGAGAGAGAGAGAGAGAGAGAGAGAGAGAGAGAGAGAGAGAGAGAGAGAGAGAGAGAGAGAGAGAGAGAGAGAGAGAGAGAGAGAGAGAGAAAGAGAGAGAGAGAGAGAGAGAGAGAGAGAGAGAGAGAGAGAGAGAGAGAGAGAGAGAGAGAGAGAGAGAGAGAGAGAGAGAGAGAGAGAGAGAGAGAGAGAGAGAGAGAGAGAGAGAGAGAGAGAGAGAGAGATTAAAAATTTTTATCACCATCACTCACAGGTCAGAAGGTATGGGGGGGCAGAGACCCCCATAGACAAACATTCGTGCGCCATGTGTTTGCAACTTGTATTATAATAATATGCATTAATGCTGTATAGCAATAAAATCGTAAATGCATAGCACATG
This sequence comes from Armadillidium nasatum, assembly GCA_009176605.1. Lineage (NCBI taxonomy): Eukaryota > Metazoa > Arthropoda > Malacostraca > Isopoda > Armadillidiidae > Armadillidium > Armadillidium nasatum. The sequence continues at coordinate 25,557 of SEYY01008176.1, forward strand.
ATCATTTATCTATGGAGGAGCTCTGCTCCCTGTACCCCCCAACCCTTAGGTGGTGATAAAATTTACACTTATATTCCTCTCTCTCTCTTTATATATATATATATATATATATATATATATATATATATATATATATATATATATATATATATATATATATATATATATATATATATATATATATATATATTTAAAGGAAATTTCATTGTTTTTTTTTCCCATGATAAAATAACAGGTATAAATAAATTGGTAAAATCTGAATTTGAAAAACAAAGAAATATATTATATACAGTCACAAAGTCTAGAAAGAAGTTGGAAAAAGATTAAAATAAGAGTGAATAAAGAAAGAACAAATATATAGAAAATTGACATCATCTGATAATTCAAAAGGATCGTATAAAGGAAACTTAAAATTGGTCTCCCATATTTATGGGTAAGTAGAAAAATGAATAAGTTTGTTGTGGTATAACAAAAATTTAGGAGAACATTATTAAAACAAAAATTTAAACAATAATTAGATAAAATGAATAAACTCATTAAAAGGAATTGCATTAAATGTAAAGTATAAGTTCATTAAAATAAATTGCACTAAATATATTAAATTTGTAAAATAAGTAACTTTTAATAAATTAAAGTTTATTAACTTATTAAGAAAAAAAGAGAATGTGTTTAAAGAATTTAAGGAAATAAATAAATGGGAAAAGGTAATGTTCTTGTTGCTTTATTTTAAAGGAACAAGTTTTGGAATAAGTTGTGGACTACAAAAAAAAAAAAACCCGGAGTGGGATTCAATCTGGATTGCAGTGCTTGTTTCAGAAGTAAGGAATACCGAAGAGTGACAACGTTTCAAATTTGATGGTGATCTGTATCGTTGATAGCATTGACCTCGAAGGTTCCTAAAGATAATAAGTATAATACTACTCTCAAAGAGAATAATTTGTCCTCAAAGGATGTCCATCTCTAAGGTATTAAAAAGATCTTAAGTTTGTTGTTAAATAATAACTCTATATAATTATTTAAAAATTAGTTGCCGAAAGTGGGAAATTTCTTAATTGACCCCCATTATATTAATTGAAAGAAGTTTGGTTAATAAGATCACTGTTGACGTAAATAAACAAATTTTACTATCATTATTGATGTTGAATGACACAAAGGTCATCAAGTGTTATATGAGTGGTACACCTAAAAGTCCAATACTTTATTGCTTTACTTAATCTTTATTTCTTATTATTTATTTCATTTTTATCATTTATCTATATATTTCTTTTATTGAATTCATTTAGTTATCTTTTATTCATCAAATTATATTATTTATATAAATAAGAATTAATATATATATATATATGTATCTGGGGAGTTGTTTACAAAGTTAGTAGAGGCCTCTATATTTGCATTTTAGGTGAAGGGTTTACTATTTAAAGATTAGTTGTAAATAAATCATAATTTTAAACATTTGTCTTATTTGGCATATAATCGTTTCTATATTTTTATTGCATACTTTAAGTTCAGAGTTGGGTTTGTGTTTTTGGACATTGCATCAGGTTATCCGGAGTTTGGTGAGTAATATATTCCATGCTTTTCCCCAATCTTGGAGGAATTTCTTTGTAATTAATATAAATTTTTGCACCCAGTGACGGATCTTGTTGTCCTCGAAGATAGGGAATTGGAAGAATCATCATTTATATATACTAATCCAAGGGTTGTCTCTGGGTTCTATATAGGCCGCGCAGAGTCGCCTTGAAAGCGCCGGAGTCGGCCAGGAAGGCGGAACTTACCACTGCTGGTGCTTCTAATGTAAGTAAATTTCTCTTACAATATATATATATATATATATATATATATATATATATATATATATATATATATATATATATATATGGGATGGAGTGAAGTATCAGTATATTTTCAGGTATCGGTTTTTTAGGTATCAGTAAAAATTTTGGCATATGAATGGATAAAGTATCAGTATCAGTATATTTTCAGGTATCCGGTACCAGTAAATTTTTAGGTATCGGTATCGGTAAAAATTTTGGTATCGCTCCATCCCTTTTATATATATATATGGTATATATATATATATATATATATATATAATATATATATTATATATATATAATATATATATATATATATATATATATATATATATATATATAGTAGTCGGGAAAAAAAAATATAATGGCAACCCATTAACATGAGTTTCTGCCGTATTTAAAGATCTTTTGACATTAAAAAAAAAATTTTTTTATTAGTTTAAAATTTTTTTTTTTTACAAAATATTGATCATTCAAAAATTTAAAACCATTAAAAAAAAAATCAGATCATTTCATTTTCATAGTTAGGCTGAGTAAAAAAAAAAAATTAGGGCCTCCTTCACTAAAGTATTACCAAATCTTTTGCCATGACAGATGTTGAGTGACTGAAAACAATGTTGAAACTCAATGTTTGTGATATGTAGCAATAATTAGAATTATGCTTTAGGATAAAGAATAAAAAAAATGCTTACAGAATTAATAAAAGATTAAAATTTTCAAATACTTTATATTCACTATCTTATTAAATTCTTGATTATTTTACTATATTGTTTACAATTCAGAATTTAAGAATGGATCTCAATAGGATAATGTTACATGTTAATGAATACAATTTTGTAAAAAAATTTTTTGGAATGCACTTGTAATTGAATAATTCTGATGTACTTATGCTTAAGTACAGTGGTTACTTGGATCATATATATATATATATATATATATATATATATATATATATATATATATATATATATATATATATATATATATATATATATATATATATATATATATATATATATATATATATATATATATATATATATATATATATATATATATATATATATATATATATATATATATATATATATATATATATATATATATATATATATATATATATATATATATATATATATATATATATATATATATATATATATATATATATATATATATATATATATATATATATATATATATATATATATATATATATATATATATCGGTAAACTTTCCTATTCAAAACTGAAAAAGTAGGTCAATTATTTAACTTACTTCAGGTTCATCTCTCAGTCTTTCAACTTCATCTCCTGGCATGGTTACTATTTAAGATTTTTTTATAAAAATAAAAGATTTAATTTAAAAATAAAAGATGTAATACTTTTCTTAAAAATTTGCAATACAACACACCCTACTTCAGAATTCTTATATATAAAGAGTTGCCAGGAATGCCGAAAGTTTCGATTTATATCGATATCGATATTTTTACGATAGACTCGAAAAAATATCGACGATATTTTCAAAGCAGATATATCGATATTTTTTATTCAGTATCGAACCAACGATAATTTTTTTAAACTTTTAGTAATTTTAAGTTGTTTTCTTCACCTTTATAAAATTAAAGCAAAATGTGCTTTATTTTCATGTGCATATATATATATATATATATATATATATATATATATATATATATATATATATATATATATATATATATATATTATATATATATATATATATATATATATATATATATATATATATATATATATATATATATATATATATATAATATATATATATATATATATATATATATATATATATATATATATATATATATATATATATATATATATATATATATATATATATATATATATATATATATATATATATATATATATATATATATATATATATATATATATATATATATATATATATATATAATATATATATATATATATATATATATATATATATATATATATATATATATATATTTTCTCACCCATGCTTGTGGGCAAATGCAAGAGGTCTACCAAAATTTCCACCAGAGTCCGGAGGAACGTCGGGAACATTGTCAAATTAAAGGCCGACATGACCTGATGCACAGCGTTTGAAGGTGTGCAAGTCATAGGAAGTTTGGAAAATAAATGAAGGGAGTATGTCCCAGTCTTTGCCAGTAGAGTGCATGCAAGATTGAGCATAGGTGTTAAGTCTGTGGTTAGAGAGTTGGACAGAAAAAGGATTAGACTGTGTAGAAAGACAAGTCACACGAGCCCTTTTCAATACAGGAAGTATGCGACGAAAGAGTTCAGAAGAGATGTGTCCGTTGTAATAGCGATAGTATAGAGAGAGGGGCGCAACAATTCGACGGGCAGAAAAAGACTGGAGAGAATTAGTAAGAGCAGTTGAGTTGATAAGACGAAAAGCCATAAACTCCACCTTTTCAAGAAGAGCTGTATGAGTGGAATCACCCCAGATGTGTGAGGCGTACTCCATACAGGGGAGAACAACACCCCTATACAGAGCAAGGAACTTGGGTGGTGTGAAGAAATACTGAAGGCTCCTCAGAACACCTAACCTCTTAGAAGCTTGTTTAGAAAGAGAGGAAATGTGATCTTTCCAAGAAAGATCACGAGAAAAAGAAACACCAAGAATATTAAGGAGAGATGAAAGTTTGAGTTGTGTGTTTTTGAAGAAGATATCATAGTTGTGAGAAAGATTGTGTCGAGTAGAGAGATGGAGGAATTGAGTTTTGGTGGCATTGAAAACGACCATGCTTTCTCTTCCCAATTTGAAATACGAGATAGATCAGTGGTTTGCTACTCCAAGGCTACCCTACTTGCGTCTAGTAACTGTTGCTGGGAAGACACCTTTCAAATTGAAAAGAGTAATGAAGGGTGGAATCATCAGAATAGGAGTGGATAGGAGATGAAATAACAGAGAGAAGGTCATTAATGAAAAGTACAAAAAGTGTTGGAGGATTGGACTGTTTCTTGAGGAACACCACTAACAGTAGATTTAAAGGATGAATGATGGCCGTCTACAACACCTGCTATAGAAAGACCTAAAAGGAAATCAGAGGGAAGGTCTCAGAGAGAAGGATAGATTTCGAAAGAGGGAAGTTTGGAAATCAAAGCTTTGTGCCAGATTCTATCGAAAGCTTTCGATATGTCCAGCGCCACTGCAAAAGATTCACCGAAATGCCGAAGAGAGGAAGACCATGAAGGTTCAGAGAGAAGGGAAAGAAGATCAATAGTAGAGCGTTTCCTACGAAAGCCATACTGGCGATCAGAGATAAGATTAGAAGAATTGAGATGTTTCCAAATCTTCCTGTTTAAGGATAGATTAGAAAACTTTAGAAAAAACGGAGGTTAAAGAAATTGGACGGTAGTTAGAGGGTTGAGATGGGTCCCCCTTCTTCGGCACAGGCTGAATAAGTACACGTTTCCAGGAAAAAGGGAAGGTTGAAGTAGAAAGACATAGTAGAAATAGTTTACCAAGTTAGGGTGCAAGCTCAGAATCACAAGTTTTGACAACCACAGAAGGAATACCGTGAGGACCGTACACCTTCTTAGTGTTAAGCTCTGAGAGAGCAGGAATGATGTCTTTAGAAGAAATTAAATTTTAGGCATAAATGGGTTGGAGGGGGTTGAAGGAGTAGGAACAGCTCCGAAATCGTCTACGGTTGAATTAAAGGCAAAATTAAAGGCAAAGAGTTCAGCTTTAGAGGAAGGAAAAACGGCAGCTGTACCGTCAGAAGAGACTATATAAAGGAGGGAAAATAGAGAAAGCAAAGTTAGAGTTGACATTTTATGTAAAATGCAAGAAAGAATGTGAATAAGTGGAACCAGAAAGATTGTAGCATTTAAAACGGAAAAAAAATGAGTTTTTACTGTTATGGAGAATAGATTTTGCACGATTTCGGATGAAATATAAGTCGCGTGAGTTTCTGTAGTTTGAAGACGACGGTAGTCCCTGAAGACAGCATCCCTGCGGGGATAGCACGAGAACATGTTGAGTTAAACCAAAGTTTGTTTGGTTATAGTAGAAGAGAAAGAATATGGAATGTACACCTCCATGCCATAGAGAATCACCTCGGTTATATGCGTCTGCACACTCCGAGGGACTCCCACGGAAAAAAGTAATCATTCCATAGAAAATCAGAAAAGTACGACCGCAAGTCAGACCAGTTAGTGGCACCGAAATGCCAGAAACGTCTCCTCGCCGAAGGCAGGGGGGGGCCGTTCTTGCGGAAGACTTGAAGAGACAGGACAAGATACGGAGATTAGAAGATGATCGTATGAATCCAGAGGAGGAAAGAGTTTAACAGTATAAGGAGAAGGATTAGAAGTTAGAAAAGGGTCTTGAATGTTGGGTTCATCATCCAAGACGGTCAGGGATACGGGTAGGGAGATGCACCAACTGCTCAAGGTTGTTCTGGATAGAAAATTGGATGTCAAGTTCCCCTGCTGGATCATGAGAACTAGAAGAAATCCATTGGCGATGGTGAAAATTGAAATAACCTAAATTTATGAATTTCAGAGAAAGAAAAAGAAGGAAGAATGTGCTCTACTTTTGAGTTAAGATTGTCGAAGAATTTTGGATAATATGTAGAGTTAGGAGATAAGTAGACAGAACAGATGAATTTAGTTGTAGAGTTGCAAGAAAGTTTAAGCCATAAAGTAGAAATTCAGAAGAAAAAATTAGAGACACGAGAAAGAAAACAATATATATTATATATATATATATATATATATATATATATATATATATATATTATATATATATATATATATATATATATATATATATATATATTATATATATATTATATTATAATATATATATATATATATATAAATATATAAATTAATCCATCCGCATCCGCATGCGCGGATGCGGAACATCCGCACAAAATCAACATCCGCAACATCCGCATCCGCACTTTCGGAATTCAACATCCGCATCCGCATCCGCATCGCACTTTCCAAAATTCAACATCCGCATCCGCATCCGATCCGCCCTCAAAAATTCGAATCCGCAACCGCCATCCGCAAATTAGAAAAATGACATCCGATCCATCACTATAATATATATATATAATATATATATATATATATATATATATATTATATATATAATTATTATAATATATATATATATATAGCGAATTGTAGATCAAGAGTGAGGTGAAGAGAAACTATCGGATTGGTTTAGCATAGGAGTGGGATTGAGACAGGGGTTTGTACTATCTCCATGTTATTTAATCTATTGATGAATGGTTTACTTAGAAAAATGGAGAGAGAAAGGGAAGAGTATTACGTTGAGAAATATGGAGGGTGAATGTAAAGTGAATGTTTTACTTTTTGCAGATGATGCGGCATGTGTTGGTGGCAGAATCTGGAGAAAAGATGAGAATACTTGTGAGAGAGTTTGAAGGGAAATGTGCAAACGAGATTGAAATTCAATCCACGAAGAATAAAGTTATGAGATTGGAGGTGGGGATGAGGAAATGTGGAGGGAGGAATTGGTTTGTAGTAGGTGAATGAATTCAAATATCTAGTAATGTTGGGTGGAAGGTAAGGGCGGAAAAAGGAATAAAGAACAGAGTGGTAGAAGGAATGAAAGTATTGGGGGTCTAAGAAAAGTATGGAAGAAAGGAAAAATTTCGAAAGAAATAAAGATAAGAATGTTTGAATGTATGTGTTCACCTTCTGTATTGTATGTGTGTGAAACATAGACGACGAGGTGGTGAAAGCGTTGAAAGGTAAGAATAGTTATGTTTGTAAGGGAATTATGGGGGTACCACTCACGAAAGTGGGAAAGGTGATAGTGAAAATATTATATATATATATTATATATATATTATATATATATAATATATATATATATTATATATATA
>SEYY01008177.1:5000-17500 GCA_009176605.1 Armadillidium nasatum
TTCGGTCAAGAATAAGAGGTGACGTCTAGAAAAAGAGAGGTGATATTCAATAAAATTGGAAATTGCATTGTAGATAGCTAATGTTTCAGAAATTAAATAAAAATAGACAGTGTATCATGACAAGCCGGCTGCAGAGTCCTGGTGACTCTAACCCAATCATTGGAGGCCACCAACTCTCAAGTGATCATGGGGGAAGGAGGTTGATGACCTACCAGAACCTTCTTCACTTCGTTCTCGACTGATATCCAGCCATCATTGAAATGGCTGTGCCACTCCTTTATCTGTATGGTGCCCATTGCTTCGTCCCCGAAAGCCTCTTGAATCTTGCGGATCATTTGTATTAGGGAATCGTTAAGCTTTACACAAAATTTGATACAGTAGCAATGTTCAAGTTTTTCCCAATCATTGGAGGCCACCAACTCAAGTGATTATGGGGGAAGGAGTGGATGAGAGACTATTTTTGTTCTATGTTTCTCTGAGGCTACCAATGTTGACGCCATTATTAATTTTTCATGTTAAAAAAAGATATATAAATATATATTATATATATATATATATATATATATATATATATATATATATATATATATATATATATATATATATATATATATATATATATATATATATATATATATATATATATATACGAGGTGTGTTCAAAAGGAATCCGATATTTGTTCATAAAAAGTACTCATATCCGATTACAAGAAACTTTCACCAATCTCCTTCAAAGTACTCCCTTTGTTCTGCCACAAGCTTTTTCCAACTGTTATGCCACTATTGGAAGCAGAGCTGGATGGGATGGTGCACAGATGATCTGTAGCATTGCGCATAATGTATTCTCGGACTGAAATTTGATTCCTTTGAAGGGGCATTTTCAGCTAAGGGAGAAGCAAGAAATCACACGAAGCCATGTCAAGAGAACAGGTGGCCTATCGAAGCACAGGTACGATGTGTTTGGCTCTGAAACTATGTATCACATGCGAAGAATGGGTAGGTGCTTTTTCATGATGGAGCTACCAATTGCTCTCTGCCCACAAATCCGGCTTTTTGTGTCGCACAACATCACGAAGGCGACACAAAACCTATAGGTAATACTCCTTGTGATGGTTGTGCCATGTTGTTCGTATTCGTGGCGAACCATGTCCCTGGAGTCAAAGAAAACGGTCAGCATGACTTTAACATTGCTGCTGACTTGCCTTGCTTTTCTTGGTTTCGGGAATGTTGGATGATTACATTGTGATGACTGCAGCTTGGTTTCTGGGTCGAGCCCATAACCCCAGTACCCATCTCCAATGATTGCTGTGTTGAGGAAGTTGAAATCGTTGTTCATAGTCTCCATCATGTCCTGTGTCAACTCCAAACGGTGTTGCTTCTTCTCAAACGTTTGCAGTTTTGGTACGAACTTCGCTGAGATTTTCGTGAAGCCTAAATAATCATTCACAAAGGAATGAACTGATTCAATGCTGACGGCCACCTCGAATGCAAGTTCTCTGATCGAGATTAGACGATCCTGCATCACCAGGGTCCTCATTTGGTCAACACGATCTCATTTCGGGTGGTTGATGGCCTACCAGAACCTACTTCACTAAGTTCTCGACTGATGTTCGGCCATCTTTGAAACGGTTGTGCGACTCCTTTATCTGTGTTGTGCACATTGCTTCTTCCCAGAAATCCCAGAAAGCCTCTTTAATCTTGCGGATCATTTGTACTAGGGAATCGCCAAGCTTTACACAAAATTTGATGCAGTAGAATTGTTAAAGCTTCTCCGTCATTTTGTCAAAAACGAAAATCCGATGGCGCTCACTTACCCCTACTCGTCTAACCCTATCCATTCATCTGCCGATGACTCGACCCTCTATTCTTCTACTCATTTTATTTAAATCTGCTCCCTCCTTTGCATCTAGAGTTGCCTCTCGTCTTCATCTTTCCGATTCCATTCTTGCAGATCTGGATAGAATTTCCCGGTGGGGTCGTCTCAATCTTGTGAAATTCAGCTCTTTAAAAACTCAACTTCCAGAAATCTCCCTCTCAAAGACACCTCCTAACTTTTCTATTTCTTTCGACGGTTCTCCCGTCTCTCCTGTTGACAATATAAATATTCTTGGCCTTAACATAAAAAAAAAAAATGTAATGGAAACCTCACATCACATTAGTTACTAGGGCGGCCTCAAAGAAGCTGGGAGATCTGTTTAAGCTGCGAGAATTTTTTTCTTCTTCGCAGTTACTCCATTTATACAAGAGCCTCATCCACCATTGTATGGAGTACTGTTTCATATCTGGTTTGGCTCAGGTTTCATCTGATTTTGGATAGGGTTGTGTCAAAGGCTAAAAGACTTATAAAGTTCTGCTCTTACAAATTCACTTGATCCTTTATCTATGCGACGTGACGTTCGTGCCCTGTCTCTTTTCTATATATAGGTACTACAGCGGCAAATGCCCGAGGGAACTGTCCACTCGCATACCTCCACCTTTACGGCGTCCTCGTAGCACAAGGGGTGCATTGTCTGCACGTAACTTTTGTTTAGACATATAGGCAACTCCAGGCTTGTTCGCTGTGGTGCCTCCTTCTTTCCAGCCACCTCTGTTTTGTGGAATTCTCTCCCATCTTCTGTGTTTCCTGCTGAATTTAATCTCCATTCCTTTAAGGCCCACGTCTGTGCTCACCTGCGAAATTTGGGTTATGAGGGGCTTGTCTGTTGTTTTGTCTCTTCTATTGTTCTAGTACTCCCTCCTTGAATAGGGCTTTGCCCGTGAGCGGTGGTGATGTGTAAATATATATATATATATATATATATATATATATATATATATATATATATATATATATATATATATATATATATATATATATATATATATATATATATATATATATATATATATATATATATATATATATATAATATATACATAGTAATCAGAATGAAAAATTGATTAATATATATATAATATATATATATATATATATATATATATATATATATATATATATATATATATATATATATATATATATATATATATATATATATATATTATATATATATATATATATATATATATATATATATATATATATATATAATATATATATATATATATATATATAATATATATATATATATATATATATATATATATATATATATATATATATATATATATATATATATATATATATATATATATATATATATATATATATATATATATAATGTAGAAATAAATACACAGTACATCAGAATGAAATCAATTGATTTAATGTAAATAACTTTGCGCAAAATCTCTCGTCTCACCGAGTGCGAAGCTATAAAACTCGTCCCAAAATGACCTCGTTTCGCATCTTCATTTCCAATTGTTTCTAATACAGGAAATGCGTTTTACGATTTTGACTGAAATTCCCAAATGTATTTCGTTTTATTGGATTTTGTTACACTATTTTTTTTAAAAAAAATTTTAGTAGGAGTTATGAAATACAAACATGGTGAAAAAGTTGTACGAATTCGTTTTTTTTGTTTTTTGAATTATGTGTAGGAATGTATGGATGTGTATGAATATAAAAGGTGTTTATATACATCGAAATGGGTCTAATATTTGTAAGAATAAGGTTTAGGTTAAAACTATATTTTATTATGGAAATGTAATTAAAATTTTGAATTATGCGATTTTTGAAGGTACGAATGTGTGTGTGTGTGTGTGTGTGTGTGTGTGTGTGTGTGTGTGTGTGTGTGTGTGTGTGTGTGTGTGTGTGTGCTTTTGTGCGTGCTTGTGAAAGAGAAAGAATATTTTAATTAGGCGTAAATTTCAATAAAAAAAATGTGTGAAAATATATTAATTAATTAATGATAATTTCCCATTAAAGGAAATCCTCTAATCTAAGCATTGGTGATTAGGGAAGAAATATTTGTGTTGTTAAATTCGTTATCACTGTATATATATATATATATATATATATATATATATATATATATATATATATATATATATATATATATATATATATATATATATATATATATATATATATATATATATATATATATATATATATATATATATATATATATATATATATATATATATATATATATATAGTTTTCACTTTCTTATGTGTGTTGTTCACCCCTGTATGGAGGATGCCACAAGCATATATATATATATATATATATATATATATTATATATATATATATATATATATATATATATATATATATATATATATATATATATATATATATATATATATATATATATATATATATATATATATATATATACGGCTACCGTCGACAGAGGATGTGCTTGGAAACAGATGGGAAGAAGAAAAGTTAGAAACATCACAAGGGAGTCAGAAGAGAAAGAAGAGAGGAGTAGAGAGGAGGAGAGGAGAGAAGAGAAGAGAAGAGAAGAGAAGAGAAGAGAAGAGAAGAGAAGAGAAGGCTATTGGATCTGGAGCTTCAAGATCTTCTCCCTGAAGTTGCAGTTTGTTTGTGTAATTATTCTTGAAGAATGATACTTACCCTATATAGGTAAAATGAAAAAAATTTAATATTTCGTTATAATATTTCAGTATTTTTTAAATAGTAAATTAAAAGAAATTCAAAAAAATTTTTTAAGCAACATATCTTTCGATGCAAAGTACTTTCGACAATTATTGGAAAATTAAATATTAAAAGAAGAAAAAAAGAATTCAATTAGTAGTAACTTCTGGTCAGTAATGAATGTTGATTTCGTCGTAGTCGAGTCAGATGAAGAATAGTTCTTCGCATGGTTTTAAAGGCTGGGAACCTTTTTAACTAGGATTTCTTCCCTCGTACGATTGCAGGAATGCAAAATTTCTGCAATCGACACTACCCTGCATCATGCGGGATAAGGTGCATTGTATAATATATATATATATATATATATATATATATATATATATATATATATATATATATATATATATATATATATATATATATATATATATATATATATATATATATATATATATATATATATATATATATATATATATATATATATATATATATATATATATATATATATATATATATATATATATATATATATATATATATATATATATATATATATATATATGGAGTTTAGATCTTTCCGTCTTATCAACTCTTCCGCTCTGACTAAACCTCTCGTCTCTTTATATACCTGTCAAATTGTTGCGTCACTCGCTCTATGCTATGGCAATCCCAATGGAAGCTACTCTTCTAAACACTCCCGTCGTATACCTCCTCCACTGAGAAGGGTTTTCTGACATGCCTTTCTACACAGTCTCATCCTTCCTCTGTTTATCTCTCCAAACTTAACCACAATGCTCAATCATACATGTACTCTACTGGTAAAATCTGCAACGCACTCCCTTTATCTGTTTTCTTAACCTCCTTTGACTTACACACTTCCAAACACCGTGAATCGGAACTTGTCGGCCTTTAGCTTGGCAAAATTTCCGGTACTTTCCTAACTCTGGTGGAAATTAGTAGTCCACTGGCCTTTGTCCACCAGAGATGAGAAATATATATATATATATATATATATATATATATATATATATATATATATATATATATATATATATATATATATATATATATATATATATATATATATATATATATATATATATATATATATATATATACATATATATATATATATATATATATATATATATATATATATATATATATATATATATATATATATATATATATATATATATATATATATATATATATATATATATATATATATATATATATATATATATATATATATATATATATATATATATATATATATATATATATATATATATATATATATATATATATATATATATATATATATATATATATATATATATATATATATATATATATTATATATATATATATATATATATTTATATTTTATATATTTTATTATTATTTTTTAAATTTCTTTTTTAATTTATAAATATTGAAATTATATATATAATATATATATATATATATATATATATATATATATATATATAATATATATATATATATTATATATATATATATATATATATATATATATATATATATTATATTTAATATAATAGAATGAAAATTTCGCATTTATTTAATTAAATTAACCTTTTTCCTTGAAACTTCTTACAAAGTTATTCTGAGTTTTTGCCTTTTTCATAGAAATGCTTCTAAAGTAATTTGGCCAATAACAAGAATCATATTAATATGAACTCAGTTCATTTGTGATTGGCCTCAAGCCTTAACTTAATACAAGCTTTTCTTTGTATCCTTGATGACCGGCTTTCATTAGGAACGATTCAATTTCTTTAATTTTGGAGTAGAATCTTTTCCATTTGCTTCCTTTCTATTTGGGTTTCCACATTTTCCTATTATGATTTTTATTATATAAACCGCTTTTGGTTTGGTTCTACGAAATATATATATATATATATATATATATATATATATATATATATATATATATATATATATATATATATATATATATATATATATATATATATATATATATATATATATATATATATATATATATATATATATATATATATATATATATATATATATATATATATATATATATATATATATATATATATATATATATATGTATATATATGTGTGTGTGTGTGTGTGTGTGTGTGTGTGTGTGTGTTTGTGTGTCTACTTATATAATGAATTTGGCAGGATTTTAAACGAATTATTTATATTTAAATTGAAATGTAAATTATTTTTCATAAAAAATAAAAAAAAATTAAAACATGATTAAGCATCTTTTTATTTTTGGTGTTAGGTTAGGAGAGTTTTGCTTAGGTTACTTGTATTAGGCTAGGTTAGGTTAGATTGTTATTTTTCTTCATTTAATGTTATGAAAATAGATTTAAAAGAATTCGTTTAAATGATTTTACTGAAAATAATATAAGATGCAACTAAAGGGAAAGTAAATCATTAATTAATTATTTTTAATAATATCAACTGAAAATCAAGCTTGAAAGGTCCCATTCTTTATATATTCTTAACTTCTAATCTTTTTCCATATACCAATAAACACATTTAATCTCTAAGTTCCTCTGATCACCTTCTTAAATCTTCAAGTGTATCTCAAGAAAGACTGCTAAAAATCCTTCAGGAAACGTGTTTGACACTTCGTTTCTGCAAACTGTACGAATTTGTGGTCATTTCTTTTGGCTTCTCTTGGAATGATCGTACATTTGGCTGGAGTAATCTCTCAGAATGAGCAGAACAAATAACCGTGGTGATTCTCTCCGGTTTGGAAAAGAACATTCCATCTTCCTTCTTTCAACTAAAACTCAAAAACCTTAGATTAACTCTACTTGTTCTCATTCTTTTCGTTTCAGGAAATTTGCATTCAGGAATTCTTGCCTTCTTCCAATTCCATAACATATATTTCTTTTATTTAATACTAGAACACATACACGTATTTTACTAAACTTTAGGATCTCTTTTCTTCATAGAAAATGCAAAAATCTTTTTCTCTAACCATTTGCTTATAATTTCAATTTAGATAAATCCGGCTTCTTCTACCTCTTTATATACCATCCCAAATTCATTTATATCAAGAATTATTATTTCAATTTAAAGATATAATTTCAACTCTATTTGGTCATAATACTAATAAAGCACATGATATTAAGGATATCACCTCTGAAATCTAATGCTTGTCTTTGAATACTATATATTATCTAACTATCAAAATCCATATTTTCTTCTTACATGAAAAATGGCATAATTCAGCCTGCACCTAAGAAGGAAAGCTTTTTAGCAGCCCCTTGTTTTAGTAATATATATATTATATATATATATATATATATATATATATATATATATATATATATATATATATATATATATATATATATATAATATATAATATCTTTCAATTCTTTCAAAATTTCAATTCCATTCTGAAGATTTGAAAACAAATTCATTATTTAAATACTGTTTCGAATTGCCAGTTTGATTTTCGTAAGAAACACTCCAATGTTGATACTCTTTTTCCTTTTCTAAGTAACTGTATTCTCTGTTGTTCAGTATTTCCATGAATCGTTTGGTGTGGACATGAATATAATAAAACATTTGGGAAATCTGATACAAAGTTTCAAAGCTCCAATGTACCGTCGTCTGATATATATATATATATATATATATATATATATATATATATATATATATATATATATATATATATATATATATATATATATATATATATATATATATATATATATATATATATATATATATATATATATATCCTTGAAAAGGTAGAGTCTGTGGCTTTTCGTCTCACCAACTTTCCTTCTCTTACTAACTCTCCCCAATCTCTTTCTGCCCGTCGAATTGTTGGGTCACTCTCTCTTTACTATAGCTATTACAACGAACACTGCTCTTCTGAACTCTCTCGTCTCGTACCTTCTCCATTGAAAAGAGATCGTGCGACACGCCTTTCTTCACAATCTCATCCTTTCTCTGTCCAACTCTCCGACCCCAGACTTAACCGCTATGCTCAATCTTACATATACTATACTGGTAATGTCTGAAACACACTCCTTTATCTGTTTTCAAAATTTCCTTTGACTTGCATGCTTTCAAACTCCGTGTATCTGGGCATGTCGACCTCCATCGACCAAAATAAGTTTTTTCCCAACTCCTGTGAAATTTAGAAGGTCTCCGACCTTTGCCCATCGGTGGATATATATATATATATATATATATATATATATATATATATATATATATATATATATATATATATATATATATATATATATATATATATATATATATATATATATATTAGTGATGGATCGGATGTCATTTTTTCTAATTTGCGGATGCGGATGTCGAATTTTGGAGAAGTGCAGATGCAGATGCAGATGTTGAATTTTCGAAAGTGCGGATGCGGATGCGGATGTTGAATTTTCGAAAAGTGCGGATGCGGATGCGGATGCGGATGTTAATTTTGATGAGGATGCGGATGCGGATGTTAATTTTGATCAGGATGCGAATGCGTATGCCATCACTAATATATTATATATATATATATATATATATATATATATATATATATATATATATATATATATATATATATATATATATATATATATATATATATATATATATATATTTTATTATCACCTTTCCCACTTTCGTGGGGTGGTGCCCGCCACAATTCCCTTACAACCAACCCCTTCCAACCCCTTTCACCACCGCCCTTAATCTCTCTCTGTCTCTACAAATCTTCTACCCTCTTCTAAACTCAAATTCCTTCCATCAAAATCTCTCTCACTCCATCCATCCATCTCCACTTCGGCCTTCCCCTATCCCTACCTCTATCCACATGGAATCTAAGTACCTTGCCCACCATTGTGTCCTCATTCATTCTTCACATATGTCCAAACCATTTTAGCACATCCTCCTCCTCTCTATCAATTACACCCTTCTTCCATTTACACATCTCCCTTATTCTTTCATTTCTAATCCTATCAATCCTTCTCAATTTATATATCGCTCTCAAATTTCATCATCAAATTTTTTCTCGACCGAACACTTATCATCTATGTTTCACACCCATACAATACAGAAGGTGAACACACGCATTCAAACATTCTTATCTTTATTTCTTTCGAAATTTTTCCTTTCTTCCATACTTTTCTTAGGCCCCCCAATACTTTCATTCCTTCTACCACTCTGTTCTTTATTTCTTTTTCCGTCCCACCCTTACCTTCCACCCATTCACCTCCTCAAGTTTCCATCTCACACTTCTAAAAACCAATTCCTCCTTCCACATTTCCTCATCCCCACCTCCAATCCTCATAACTTTATTCTTCGCTGGATTGAACTTCAATCTCTTGTTTGCGCATTTCCCTTCAAACTCTCTCACAAGTATTCTCATCTTTTCTCCAGATTCTGCCACCAACACATCCCGCATCATCTGCAAAAAGTAAAACATTCACTTCACATTCACCCTCCATATTTCTCAACGTAATACTCTTCCCTTCTCTCTCCATTTTTCTAAGTAAACCATTCATCAATAGATTAAATAACATGGAGATATTACACACCCGTGTCTCAATCCCACTCCTATGCTAAACCAATCCGATAGTTCTCTCTTCACCCTCACTCTTGATCTACAATTCGCATATATATATATATATATATATATATATATATATATATATATATATATATATATATATATATATATATATATATATATATATATATATATATATATATATATGTATATAAAAGTGATGGATCGGATGTCATATTTTCTAATTTGCGGATGCGGATGTGGATGCGGATGTTGAATTTTTGAAAGTGCGGATGCGGATGCGTATGTTGAATTTCCGAAAGTGCGGATGCGGATGCGGATGCCATCACTAATATATATATATTCTTTGTTACTTTTTCACTCTATTAATACCGTTCACTTTATAACTGCCGTTGCAGATAAAATCACTTTAATTTTAAAATCCTTTAAATCGAGTTCTTAGGAGAAAATATGAAGGAACTCAATTCTAACCTTTCAATTCATTTTAATTCTGAAATAGTTTGGTTATTCACAGTTTTTGTAAATGGTTTCATTTATTCCTTTGCCTTCTCTTACAAGATATATATATATATATATATATATATAATATATATATATATATATATATATATATATATATATATATATATATATATATATATATATATATATATATATATATATATATATATATATATATACTTAATTTGAAATTTATTCTCATAAAAACATATAAATTTCCAACAAAAAGCCAATAAATTCTTTCTCTAAATCCAGAAATTGGGGCGAAAAATTTTGCGAAATTCTACTCCATTATATTATATTATATATTATATATATATATATATATATATATATATATATATATATATATATATATATATATATATATATATATATATATATATATATATATATATATATATATTTCTGCTTGTGTGTGTATATTTATAAGTGTGCTTGTGTGAGTGTAAATTGATAAAAGGCTCGATTACACTGGGAGAGTTTATAATAAAGTGAGTAGTGAGTAAACTCGCCTAGTGTAATATACAACAGCGAGTAAAATAGCTAACTCGCTACTCGCTGGCGAAAAGTTGAGGACCTGGATACTATACAATCTTCTCGCTGGCTTGTAAACTCGCTCAGTGTAATCAACGACTCTCCCAGAAGACTACCAAGAGATACAAACAATGAAAACATGGAATAAACACTGTGAGTGAAGAGATTAACCTTTTAATTTAATTAGAAACAAGATTCTCTAAATATTCGTACCTATTTTGGGACCTTTTTTTCCTTTTAATATTAAAATATTCGGTATTTTTAATAAGTCATAACAAAATATTTTTTTCAAATATTTCCAAAAGTTAATAATATTAATGCTATGCCAACTTTGATATTTAATTTTAAATTCTAAATAGGCTTTCCAAGAGGTGAAAACACTCCAAACGAAGAATACACACTATGAGAGGCAGATGATTCAGCATAGCGAGTAGCGTGTTTGCTAGAGTAGTGAAATCGTCTACTCCCTCACTAGCTCTAATCGCTGGCTTGTAAACTAGCCCATGTAATCGAGCCTAAAAATGGACCATATGTTTGATGGCGAACAATATGAGATGTTACTATTCTATTCGTAATAATAATAATATTAATAATAATAATAATAATAAGAATAATAATAATAATAATAATAATAATAATAATAATAATAATAATAATAATAATAATAATAATAATAATAATAATAATAATAATAATAATAATAATAATAATAATAATAATAATAATAATAATAATAATAATAATAATAATAATAATAATAATAATAATAATAATAATAATAATAATAATAATAATAATAATAATAATAATAATAATAATAATAATAATAATAATAATAATAATAATAATAATAATAATAATAATAATAATAATAATAATAATAATAATAATAATAATAATAATAATAATAATAATAATAATAATAATAATAATAATAATAATAATAATAATAATAATAATAATAATAGTAATAATAATAATAATAATAATACTTATGTATTTTAAAGGAGTTTGTTGCGATACTTCGTTTAAGATTTGCTTTCCACTCTTCAAGGTAACCTTTCCCAATTTTTTTTTTTTTTTTTTTTTTTTTTTTTTTTTTTTCCCAAATCCCAAATTAAATCTAATTCTTACTTGCATTTTTTATTCCCTTAAAAATTTAATTAATATTTCATTTCCCATTTCATTTTACACTAATTTATATTGAAATATATTTTTCAATTTTAATTTACTACTTGAATTAGGATATTTTGTAATAAATTGTATTTATCAACATTGCTCGAAAAGTTGAAAATTTAGTTTGAAATTCTTGCAAAATTAAAGATACTAATT
>SEYY01008177.1:25000-30498 GCA_009176605.1 Armadillidium nasatum
TTGTGTAGGTTAGGCCTCTTTTACGTCAACTTCGGTAGTTCAGGTTATGATAAGTCGAATTAGGTTCTGCTAGAAAAGTAAGTAATAATAATTGTGTGTATGTCTAGTAATAGTACCTCTGGGCAAGCTTCTCTCTCTTGTTTACGATAGGCTTCTCCGATATTTTCGATTTTCGATATTTTTTAACAATCGAAACTCAGAAACAATCTCCACCTTTACCTATATATATATATATATATATATATATATATATATATATATATATATATATATATATATATATATATATATATATATATATATATATATATATATATATATATATATATATATATATATATATATATACAAAACAGAGGTAATATTTTTGATCCTTTAAAACTAGCAAATAATATAAATGGAAACTAATATTCCTTTTTGTATTTTTATAAGACTAATTTTAGTAGTCACAGTAAAATTTAACTATCTTGCTAGTTAATGGTTGGTCAGCTTTAATATTCTTATAAAAGAGGATTGAAGTTGACTTTGGGTTGGTTTGCGTAAGTTGTATTTCAGTTTTGTGATTTCCTTTTGAACTGTCATGGCTCAGTTGGTAGCGCTATGACTTAACATCTAAGAGGTATCGGTTTCTAATCTTCGTTTAGCAGACTTGAATTATATATATATATATATATATATATATATATATATATATATATATATATATATATATATATATATATATATATATATATATATATATATATATATATATATATATATATATATATATCTATATCTATATATATATATATATATATATATATATATATATATATATATATATATATATATATATATATATATATATATATATCTATATATACTTTAAAACTTTCAAATAATAACAATGGAAACTAATAATCCTTTTTGTATTTTTATAAGACTAATTTTATTAGTAACATTAAAATCTAACTACCTTACTAGTTAATGGTTGGTGTTTACCATATAATAGTGAGGGCTTCTACGGAACATATTTAAATGCATAATTTTAATGACACCTAAAGTTAACTTTCATTTAAAGGAAAATTTTAGCTTCTTATATGGTGAAATTCTGTTGGTATGATCTACTATGAGTTCATACTACTAGTGAAACGATTGCTGTAGATATTCATCTATTGTCAGCTGTTAATTAAAGAAATGTCTTTAATATTTAAGCCAATCAACCTTATTTTAATAGTTTATAAAGTAAAAATAAATAATATCAGCTCTTCTAAATAAAAGTATTTTTATAAGCTTTTCAACCATTCAGTGATATTCTTTTCCTTAGTCTAGCTTCATATTTCCTCTAAAAAAATACAACAATATCTGCTCCTTCACGTTTTAAAATTTAGAAAACAATACTAAAAACTATTTCAGCCAAACAAGTTCTGGTAAAGTTAAAGAGAATTTGGATACTTTACCCCGTGTTGTTAAATAAAACAATTTAACAAAGACTTGGTACAAAATAGCAGTAAAAACGCATTTGTAAAATTAATTGTTGACTTTCATTCATTAAGTTCTCGAATACTGTCACCATTAGGGTCAAATATTTTCTGAATGGCACACCTTCTATTCTAATTGATTTTATTTCCTTAACACTCTAATTAATATTTTCAAAACATCTTTAAAAAACAGATTGCATATTAAAAAAAAAATTTTGTACAGGTCTACTTTTCATGCATTATGAACCCTTTTAAATTTTGGAAAAAAAAATACCTTGTATTCCAAACATTAAGGTAACACAATCGGTTGCTAAAGACCCAATACATTGGGTTATTACATGCAAAATTTATATCGCACCTGATTTTAATTGCATCAGTGGCTGTGATGGTGTAATTTTTTAAAATTTTACAAACTACAAATCTTTCTTCATTGTGATTTAAGCATCAAAATAATGTACGTATGCAGTTTATAATTAATCAGTATAAAATATTGAAGATGAAGATAACATTAAGTTTATCATAAATTTCAATATTACATTTTATCATTCTCTTCTTAATCAAGTATTTCCAGCTATAATTTTGGCGAATTTACAGGAATTTAATAAAGCAATCTTCAACGTTTTATCAAGCAAAAATTATATCTATTTAATCAAATACTCATTCAATTATTTGAAAGCAGTCAATGGGAACATTAACTTTATTTGAATGTCAATAGCATCTAGAAGAGGTGCTTAACTCTCAAGTATTTAACAATTTAATATGATTAAGAAATATCGCACAAAGGATACAGAGGACACAAAAGACACAGCAGGTATAGAGGTCATACATGATACACGTTATTTATATATATATATATATATATTATATATATATATATATATATATATATATATATATATATATATATATATATATATATATATATATATATATATATAATGAAAAACCTCAGAAGAAAAACACAAGAACCCTTAGAGAAATACAAAACCGAGCATAAAGTTAACAACATAATAACCATATATTAAATATTTAAAGCTCATAATATATTAGAAGACACGAAGAAGTCGTCTTGCATACATTAATATGAGCAAATTTACTCTGGATTTGACTAAAGCTTATGGTAATTACGTTTTTTGCTTTGCATTTCGAGGAATTAGATTCTGTAATTGAAATTCTCATATTATTTGACATTCAAATGTATACCTACAACTGAAGATATTAGTATTTCATGTATATATATATATATAGTATATATATATATATATATATATATTATATATATATATATATATATATATATATATATATATATATATATATATATATATATATATATATATATATATATATATATATATATATATATATATATACCTATTATATATATACTATTCCTTCACTCGCGTAGGGTGGTGCCCGTCACAGTTCGCTCACATACACACATCCACACTCTATCTCCCCTCCCCCCCTCACCAATGCCCTCCATCTCACTCTGTCCTCCGTGATTCTCCTACCTTCATCCACATTCAAACCTCTCCCTCCCAATATCTCCCTCACCCCATCCATCCACCTCCACCTCGGCCTTCCCCTCCCTATCCTCCCTCTATCTCGGATCTCATCACTCTACCCACCATCCTATTCTCATCCATTTTACACACACACACACACACACACACACATATATACACATTATATATATATATATATATATATATATATTATATTATATATATATATATATATATATATATATATATATATAATATATATATATATATACAGGGTGTCCCACTTCCTCTTGGCCTCAGGTATGCGCTTATTGATATCAAAGTACTGGTCATAAAAGTTAATAAAATTTGCTACGGGCAAACTTTGATGAGTTAGAAGTAGAGTCATGAGATATCTCATTATTTTCAGCAAGTCCAAAGTAAGCATGTAGGAAACCGAATCTTTCTTAAAAGATCAGGTCATTTCCGAGGAACTTTGGTGACAACATGGAAAAAGCGTGTGAAGGCATCCCTTGATGCTAATAGCTAATAGCGATCACTTCCCACACTTGTTGTAAAGTCAGCATAATTCTCACACACCAAGATTTGCTCTTGGCAAATTATATAAACTTATGATCAGTACTTTGATATCTATGGTATAAGAGCATATCTGTCTCCAGAGAGCGAGTTCGACACCCTGTATTACGATAATAAGAAACAATTATAAATTCAAAATATGGTAATGTTGCTTTAAGTAAGATAGAATTGAAAATTTATAAAAGTATTCTAAAAATATCAACAAATCATTTCAAGATTTAAAATATTTAATTTTAAAATATGGAAAAAAATTTCAGGGTTAAACTTTCTCATTATTTTCATTTTCATTTTCAATATACTAATTAAAAAAACAGAAAATTAGTTATTAATTAAAAAAGAAAATACTGAAAATAATAAATAAAGGAAAATTATAACAATTTTCATGAATCTAATTTTTTTTTTTTAGTGAAGATGTGTAAGTTTTAAGTGTTGCAAACAATGTTAAGGTTGATTATTATGTTTTGAAAGTCAAAACTAGGAAGAATTGAGTGGTTTGGAACATAATTTTTTTAATTTAAAAAAAAAAAAATATTTAATCATCAATTTACTATCATAATAAATCATTTCTTAAACTCTGAAAAGAAACATAAAAAAAGCGCATTGAATTACGAGCAAACTATTACATTCATAAAAACTTTAATTTAAAGTACAATTAAATTAATCATATATACAATATCTATTTGACTAATATACCTATTTACAAAAAAAAATCACTCCATAACAAAAAAGAAAGTAATATTTTGGTATGTGTGTGTGTGTGTGAGGGTGTAATGTGGTTTTACGTTACGGCAAAAAACAGACTCCGAAAAGATGAAAAATGAAGCTTCTAAACTTATATGAAGACAAGAAAAACTTCTCAAGAAATCAATTACGAAAACGAAAAGTTTTTCTCTTTTTGCAGTACCCAAGATATACAATGATATATATAAATGTATATATATATATTATATATATTATATATTATATATTATATATATTTATATATATATATATATATTATAGGTTAATTAAACCAAAACTATTAAAATCCTTAGTAGTCTTTATTAAAATGGCGAGAATTGAAATGAAATGAAAATGAGAGGCAACAATGCCTCAAGCTAAATAATGGTTATATTCCAATAAAGCACAAGATATATTTAAAACAGGATCGCGCACTTCTAAGATCTTCAATGTTATTAGTTTTGATTAATAAATCGGATATTAATTTATTTGTTTCGTTCAGCTCGCCTTGAGAATTACGGAGCGTGAGCTCCCACTCAAGACTCTTTCTGATGCTAAACTGACTCTTCTACTTACTGCGCTTTGAAAGCATCTTACTTCAGGAGAGGGTCTCGCCCTCTCATTCGTTTGTTTATCTTAGTGACACTTATAAAGCATTATTGTTGCACTTATTTTCATTGTTATCTTATATTAAATCCTCAACTAATCGACTAACAACTAGCAACGTCAAGGTTTATAATAAAGCTTTAGTTAAGTTAATAATTTATAAAACAGCACGCAATTATAATTAAGCCAGAAATGCGACTTACAATATAGATTCTGTTGCACAAGGGGGGTGAGGAGTTGTTCGTTACAACCTATATTTATATATACAGTATATTATATATAATATATATATCTATATATATATATATATAATATATATATATATATAATATTAATATATTATATATATATATATTATATATATTAATATATAATTATATAAATTATATAATATATATATATATTATAATATTATATATATATATATATATATATATATATATATATTATAAACGAAAATTCATTTTGAAAAAGTAAATTCATTATATTTTCTCTTACTTATGTATAAGTTGTTAATTCCTTTTTCAATTGGTATTAAACGCTGTCAACAAGGATTAAGTTTCTCCCTCCAAATGAAGTGCAACTCACGTTCAAAAAATAATGTTCTGAGTAGAGTATAAATAGA
>SEYY01008178.1:0-7500 GCA_009176605.1 Armadillidium nasatum
AACTGACTGTTAGATATTTGGATTAGCATAGGTAGGTTCTGGAAGAGGAGGAAGTTCGAAGGATTGATAGAAGGTGGAAGTTGGAGGTTAGGGATGAGGTGGTTTTTGAAATATGTTAGGGGCGTATTCTGGGCATCTTCATATTTTGGGTTTCTACTTGAGTTGAAAGCTTTTTTTTCAAAATGTATATAAAAATGCATAAAATGGACACAGGGGTAGTTAAAGTTGTTCCCGAAATCGTGTAATGTTCAGGAAGCCATACTTGATGATTTTGGAAGGTGCTATTAATGGAATCTAGATGTTTGTTCCAATGAACAAAAACACCGGGATTATCTCAAACGGTGGACAGGGAAAATAGTCGACAGGTCAAAGGGCCGACACGTCATTAACAAACTTTTGGTCACATGTCCAAAACATCTACAACTTATTTGATAAGTCAAATGGCCACAACTTTTTGTGTTATAACTCGTTCAAATCGTCGACCCAATAAATGATATCGATTAATCGATAATATTATCATCACACTCACGGATCTGGGTACGGGGGCAAGCCCCCGTGACATGGTCGTGGGTCACATCTACTAAAATTAATTATTAAAAATTAAAAAATACGTTCATAATTATATAATAATAATTAACAATAGGCTTAATATAGATTGTATATATAAAAATACGATGTTGGTCAAACAGTCGATACATTTTTTTTTCAATGTGGCCAAAACGTCACAGGTGAAATTTAAAAGAAAAGTGATCGACAATTATTTCCAAAGTGTTGGCCTTTGACCTGTCGCACTTTGGGTATAGCTCCAAGAACCCCAAATTCTTAGGTGTTGTTGTTGAACAACATCCATGATCGAGTGTCATACTCAGTAACATTTGGAATTATGAAAAAATTTATATTCGAATCAGGAGAAATTTGCTATAAAACTTCATTTAAAAAGTGGAAAAAATATGGATACGCACATTTAACATTTTCAAGGTCATTTGACATGTGTTACTTGAAAAGTCTTTTTCTCAAAACGCTTGGAATTTTAAAAAACTATTATAGATTTGGAATCGGCATATATTCTACTATAAAAATGATGAAAAAAAGTTTACAAGTAATTTCACTCCTAAAAAGGAAAAACATCCGATTGGAGGGTCCCTCATGAATTTTCGAAAGTGCGGATGTATATTTTTGCAAGTGCGGATGCGGATGCGGATATTGACTTTCGAAAATCTCCGTGGATTGGATGCATTACTATATATTATATATATATATATATTATATATATATAATATATATATAAATATATATATATATAATATATATATATATATATTTTATATATATTATTATATATATATATATAAGAGATGAAAAAGAGGGTATTGTTTTCAGAAGTAGAGGGTGGAAGAGATGGGGAGACCGAAAGAAAGTTCGATGAGTATGTCAGGAGCTGTTAAGGGATAGAGGAATGAACTTGGAGGAGGTATTCCTGACAGAGATAGGAATGAATGAAAGATTAGTGAAGATGTGTTTAGTGGATGGCTATGATAGACACCCATGTAACATGTGGGAAAGGTTGTGGTAGAAATATTAAATATAATAGTATTATATAATATATAATATATATATATATAATATATATGATAATATATATATACAGGGTATTTAAGGTATTGGTTCTCTACAATAATATAAACAATAAAGGTCATAAAAACATATGTTTAAAATTAGTTTATTATCTGGATAGAAAAATATAGAATAGAGAGAGAAATATTAAGAATAAAAGTAAGGAAAGGAACATAATATATGAAAATAATATAATAATTTAGAGTGAATGAGATATGTTTGCTAAAGACGTACCTTTTGAACATTAACATACTGTCATTGTGGTGAGAGACTATGAGACAGTAAAAAAGGAAGACACACTCTGGCGCCAGAAGCAGAAATAAGAGAATTGGTCACACACAGGCGAAGGAAGGGTAGTACATTTCTGACATTCCGCATTAGACTCTGATTCTCAGATATAAACTAATTTTAAACAAATGTTTATATGATATTATGGTAGAGAACATATTATACCATATATATATATATATATATAATTATATATATATTATATATATATATATCTATATATATATATATATATATACCCACAACCTTTCCCACAATTGTTGAGGTGGTGTCTATCATAGGCCACACCATCTAAACACACTCCTTCACTAATCTTTTTCATTCATTCCTATCCTCTGTCAGCCGAATACCCTCCTCCCAATTCATCCCTCTATCCCTTAATAGCTCCTTGACATTACTCATCGAACTTTCTTTCGGTCTCCCCCTATCTCTCACACCTTCTACTTCTGAAACAAAACATTTTAGCCATTCTCTCTTCATTCATCATATATATATATATATATATATATATATATATATATAATATATATATATATATATATATATATATATATATATATATATATATATATATATATATATATATTGTAATGCATCCGCATTACGGAGCATTTCCATCAATATTAATATCCGCATCCGCATCCGCACTCCGCATTCGCACTTTCGAAAATTCATGAAGGAGACCCTCCAATCGGATGTTTTTCCTTTTTAGGGGTGAAATTTACTTGTAAACTTTTTTTCCATCAATTTGATAGTATAATCTATGCCAATTCCAAATCTATAATTAGTTTTTTAAAATTCCAAGCGGTTCCCCAGAGAAAAGACTTTAAATAACACATGTCGAATGACCTTGAAAATGTTAAATGTGCGTATGCCATATTTTTTCCAGTTTTTAAAATGAAGTTTTCTTATAGCAAATTTTCTCCTGATTCGAAATATATAACTAGTTTTTCATAATTCCAAATGGTTACTGAGATATGATCACTCGATCATGGAATGTTGTTCAACAACAACAATAAGAATTTGGGGGTCTTTTGGGCGCTATACCCAAAAGTGCGACAGGTCAAAGTGCCGACACTTTTAAAAAAATGTGTCGATCACTTTTCTTTTCAATTTCAACGTGTCGACGCTTTGGCCACATGTGAAAAAAAATGTGTCGACTGTTTGACCAACATCGTATTTTTTTTTATATCGATACAATCGATATGTAAGCCTATTTTTTTAATTTTATTATTATAATAATTATGAACGTATTTTTTTAATTTTTAATATATTATTTTAGTAGATGCATGGCACACGAACATTTGTCTACGGGGGCTCTGCCCCCGTACCCCGACCGTGAGTGATGATTATATATCTATCGATTAATCGATTTTATTGTGTCGACCTTTTGTTCGGCCTTTGACATTATTGTGACGTTTTGGACATGTGACAAAATTTGTTAATGACGTGTCGGCCTTTGACCTGTCGACTATTTTCCCTGTCGACCGTTTGAGGTAATCCCGGTGTTTTTGTTCATTGGAACAAACATCTAGATTCCATTAATAGAACCTTCCAAAATCATCAAGTATGGCTTCCTGAACATTACACGATTTCGGGAATAACTTTAACCATCCCTGTGTCCATTTTATGCATTTTTATATACATTTTGAAAACAAAACTTTCAACTCAAGTAGAAACCCAAAATATGAAGATGCCCAGAATACACCCCAGCATATTTCAAAAACCACCTCATCCCTAACCTACAACTTCCACCTTCTATCAATCCTTCGAACTTCCTCCTCTTCCAGAACCTACCTATGCTAATCCAAATATCTAACAGTCAGTTCTTTCACACACCCAGGGTTTTCTATTAAATTTACATTTAAATACACAAAATAAGTTTTATTTTAAATTAATTAGTTGTATTTTTGTCCAAAAATTTGAGAAGGTTCTAGATAACTCAAAAACTCCGTCATCATCACTCTACCTTCTGATTGGTCAGACACATTCCTGGATCCTATTCTTCTACAAACAACTTAATAATAACAAACATTTTAATAGGATTCCATCTCACTCTCTTAGGTCTCACGCTGGTTAAAAGTTTTTAATACGTAGGCTGGAAAATTTGAAGGAAGAAGAAATCTATCCTTACCCCTGACAGTATTGAGACTGCGATATATATATATATATATATATATATATATATATATATATATATATATATATATATATATATATATATATATATATTATATATATATATATATATATATATATATATTAGGAGGATACCAAATTTTTACCGATTACCGATACCTAAAAATTACCCGATCGATACCCGATACCTAAAAATATGCAGATACTTGCATACTCTACCGATACGATACCGATACTTTACTTTTATCCAAAAAATTTGCCGATACCGATACCGATACAGATACAGTATCGGAAAATATGCCGATACTTGCCGATACGATACCGATACGATCCGATACTTCACTCCATCCCTAATATATATATAATATTATTTTTTTTTTATATATTTATATATCACTAATTGCATTTGCATTCCAGTCACTTATTCGAGAGGATAAGAGTTATAAAGGTTTTAAAAAGAATAAAAGGAAAAAAACTTGAAAGAAATTAATTCATTCAATAAATTATGAATGAATAACACATATTAACATACTTTATATGACCTCAGTTTTATTCTTATGCTTCTGAAGAAGGCTCCTTTCCACCGACTTCGGAATTTTAACCTGATGAACGCATTTTACTTTTTCAAATCTCGGAAAAGATCTTTCAGTATTTGGTACAAAATTCAATTATTTGGAAAGATATATATATATATATATATATATTATATATATATATATATATATATATATATATATATATATATATATATATATATATATATATATATATATATATATATATATATATATATATATATATATATATATATATATATATATACAATTATTAAGTGCTAATTAGGTTCGCACTGAGATATTTATTTAAATATTCTTTCTCCCTAATAATCACTTTTTATAAAACACAGATGTTAAAAACTGCTTTATTAGTAACATAATATTTCTTTTAAGTATACTATTTTCATACTTTCGTGCAGGATTTGTCATACTTAAAAAAATATTATGTTACTAATAAAGCAGTTTTTAACATCTGTGTTTTATAAAAAGTGATTATTAGGGAGAAAAATATTTAAATATATATATATATATATATATATATATATATATTATATATATATATATATATATATATATATATATATATATATATATATATAAGATTTTAAAGGGAAAGAATAATAAATAATATTATTATTTTAAATGAAAATTTATTTCGAATTGTTATTTGAATAATCCTTTTGCTTTATCGAGAAAATTTCACAAAACTTATTTAATATTATTTTTTTAAGTTGAATTTACTCTCCCTAGTACACACACACACACACACACACACACACACACACACACACACATATATATATATATATATATATATATATATATATATATATATATATATATATATATATATATATATATATATATATATATATATATATATATATATATATTTGTGTATGTGTGTGATTGTGGGTGTGCAGTTTCTCATGTGTGTGTGTGTATGTTTGTGTGTACGAGAGTTAAAAACGGAGAAGAGGAAGGGAGTAACGGGCGAGAATCTCTAGTCAAACAATGAAATGAAACTTGATATTTAAATCAAAGAAATTTTATATACGAGTGCATATATATATATATATATATTATATATATATATATATATATATATATATATATATATATATATATATATTATATATATATATATATATATATATATATATATATATATATATATATATATTATATATAATATATATATATATGGTGGAGATTGTTTCTGAGTTTCGATATTTTTTATATCGATATTTTTTTATGTCGATATTTTATTTTAATCGATATTTTCCTGCCTATAACTTTTTTTTATAACTCAGTTTCGTTTCATAGTCGTGCCAACGTTCTTGTGTAGGTTAGGCCTCTTTTACGGCAACTTCGGTAGTTCAGGTTATGATAAGTCGAATTAGGTTCTGCTAGAAAAGTAAGTATAATAATTGTGTGTATGTCTAGTAATAGTACCTGTGGCAACTCTCTTGTTTACGATAGGCTTCTCCGATATTTTCGATTTTCGATATTTTTTAACAATCGAAACTCAGAACAATCTCCCCTTACCTATATATATATATATATATATATATATATATATATATATATATATATATATATATATATATATATATATATATATATATATATATATATATATATATATATATATATATATATATATTTATATATATATATATATATATATATATATATATATATATATATATATATATATATATATATATATATATATATATATATATATATATATATATATATATATATATATATATATATATATATATATATATATATATATATATATATATATATATATATATATATATATATATATATATATATATATATATATATATATATATATATATATATATATATATATATATATATATATATATATATATATATATATACCCCATTCCGTACCGGCGACAGAGTTGAAAAGACTTTTTCCGAAGTATATTGAAGAAGAGTCTTGTCGGCCCTTAATACCACGATGCAGTGAGCAGGATTTTATTACGTTAATGAGACACCTGATCAGATCCGTTTTTAACAAATGGATAAACACTAACCTCATTCACCACTGCCTTTCTATTCATAAATGTAAAACAAATCATGAACAAGAATTTGGCATTGCGATATCGTACTCACAATAGAACTGCAATTCAAAATACTTAAAAGTTTTAATTTTATCAACATTTCGTATTGTATATATATATATATATATATATATATATATATATATATATATATATATATATATATATATATATATATATATATATATATATATATATATATATATATATATATATATATATATATATATATATATATATATATATATATATATATATATATATATATATATATATATATATATATATATATATATATATATATATATATATATATATATATATATATATATATATATATATATATATATATACTTTCAGATGTAATTCATTAATACATTGTATTCTTGTACACTGTGTTGAAATGTTTTTAACATTCTTTTAGGAAAAGAAAATATATTAACAATTACACGAATTTTATTAAATAATTAATTATCAATGTAAAATTATGCTGCGTAAATAATAATTACAAGTATCTTCTTTTTATGCATATTACTTCTAAAACCTGAATAGTTAATATTAATTTGTGGCAAGTAAATGACAAAAAAAAAAAAAAATTTAAAATTGATACTTCAATGTAATTTTACTTATTTATCAAAGTCAAACTCAAAATCCGCCAGCAGGAAACGTTATTTATTAGCCCTGTCTGTAGGTTCATTCGAAGATGAACCGGAGGCAAACATCCACTGGCTGGTTGGCCAGGCCTATCACGGATGCCGATTTTAATCCCACCTGCAGAGAGCATTCCGCTGGTGCAT